>JAMKQA010006094.1:0-20293 GCA_024699735.1 Posidonia australis | reverse complement strand
ACAGATACCAGGAAAAAAAACATGCCAATGTCAATGACTTGTAATAAATCTAGGTTTTCATATAAGTTGGTAGAAAAACAATGGTTATCTCAATCTTACTGGAGGCATAAGCTTGACTAGATTGTGGAATATATACAACCGAGAGAGGATGTAGACAAGATATTGTAATAAATCAAACTAGCTGAGATGAAGGCGAATAATTAAAATGACAAGTTATCATTTGTTTTCATCTTTAAATTTCACAAGGTTTAAATTTAAGATTTTATAAAATTTATTGAAAGAAAATAAATTTGTGTAAAGAGCATTAGTGAACACTATTCAACCTAGAAATCACAAGCCACTAGTTAGTAAAGCTTCAGAGAATATCTGAACCTCCATTGACCAATCTAAAAGATTTAAACAGGATTATTCAAACTGGAAACAACAGAACAAGCATCAGATTATTTGACTAGTAGTAGATACATCACAAGACCAGACAAACAGGTAGGACATGGGAGCAATAACCTCATTGAAGATGATGCTTATCCACTAATAAGTTTCTTACAAAATCAGAAAACATAATCAGAAGAATTACACACATTCCATACTCTATACTATACCTGCTCAAGGGCTTCACAACCATTTCCCCGCATTTCAAGAGCCTGTGTTGATATTTACACAAGACTAACACAATCAAAGAGGAAGCATGACCCATGAACAATCATATTGTAATTACCCAAACTCAACTGGCCCATCACAACTTCAAACACAACAATTTGATTTAAAATACTTAAGCTCAAGTTGATATTGTAGTCGATAATTATTTTTATTTAACTCACTTACTTCTTTTTCTAAGCAACATAGGACAAAATATGAAGTATTATACGTATATTTTATTGGGAATATTAAAAAGCAGGCTACAAGCTAAAATTGTTTCCTTGAATGATCACAACAGTGAGAGAATGTGTGTGTCATAGTTCAGAACCTTTTTCTGTGTTAGACTTCATTCCTCCAAAGGTAGAAACAATTGCAAAATTTTGTAAAAACAAGGAAGTCAAAGGAACTCCACTCAAACTAAAAATACCTACATGAAACTTTAAAATAAGGTATACCCGTATACTAAGCAACATTAAACAATTTAAACAATTCAGTTGAACTGTGGAAACATGTGTAATAAATCATAGTCACTCATTCTAAAATTTTCAGGCTCGAAAGGCAGGCAAGAATCGTTGCTTCTTTTATAGAAAGCTTGAGATCTGTCCCTCAAAGCAGTACTCTGGAATTTGAGTTAAAAAGATCATCGCAGATCTAATGAGACATAAATAGAGAGGTTTACCAGAAATCTCCACATGAACATGTTTCCTAAAAAAATGAAATTGGGCAACATCCCTAACAAGTAACAAGAAGTCAAGATTCTCCAGCCCAACGATCTTTGAAATGAACTTAGTTGCATTATGGCCATCCCCGTAGACCCTAAGATTTTTAAAAGCTCCTATGGGTAAAGGATGAGGTATGAAAATCAATCCAAAAGTAATTGTGAGCTTCTCACTATGGTGACTAAGGTCCCATTTGGTAAAAAATTTAGGATAGATTTTGAGTGTATAATTTTGATTCTGTGTACGTAAATTGAGGTAGAATGGTTAGAAGATTATAGATGTAAAATTTGTTTGGTATAAAAGATAGATTCTCTCATAATCAATTTAATATTGGATTCTAAAATAAAATATAAAAATATAATCAACTTTGTCTCAACTAATGTGCAGAATATGTTATTTCAATGGATATTTGGTTTAACTAATGGTCACATCAAGATTCTAGGACTATTTACAAGCCTAAAATCTTTACCAAATGGGGCCCAAGCATGTGTCTTTTTAGCCTCTGCCACATCATGCAATACAAGACTTAATTCAGGTGTATATCTGCTTTTACCATTTTATAGTTGAACTTTTCTAATCCAGCGTATATCTTATCTGAATGAGGATTTGACTGGTCATCTGCTGAGAAAATGTGGACCTTGTTTTCATACTTGATCCGACTACATCCAGGCTCCTTCCTCGGTCCTTTCTCTCATCCCCCTTGTTAGTTGAGCCACCTCATCCCATCTTCCTCTAGCTGCATACATACTGGGAAGCGATATGTAACTGGCAGGATTTTCACACACAAGCTTTCGCAGAGATTTAGCAGCCCACTTCCCAATCTCCAATGGCATCAAGGTGTACAAGACAAATTCCTTATAAATTCGTTTGCCTCTTCTATCCTACCTGCTCGGCCAAATAGATCAATTATGCAAGTGTAATGATCAGCTACTGGAATAGTACCATGGGCTTCAACCATGGAGTTGAAAAGGTCTTACCCTTTCCGCACTAAACCCACTCTACTACAAGCAGAAAGAACTGCAATAAATGTGACACCATCTGGTTTCAAGCCATCAAGCAACACCTTTTCAAACAACCTTATTGTTTCTTTGGCCTTTCCAAATTGCGCATACCCTGAGACCAAGGCAGTCCATGAAACCCGAACCTTGGTCTCCATCGCATCAAACAGCTGATGTGCATCTTCAATGTTTCCACACTTTCCATACAGGGTGACTAATGCATTTGACTCAGTGATAAATGAGATCAGTTCTGATGTAAGAGCCTGGCAATGCAACTGCTCACCCTCTTCCATGATTGCTAGATTAGCACAGGAGCTTATCACACTCCCAAGGGGGAAATCATCTGGTTTGGTCCTGAGCCACTGCATTTCACTGAAAACCTGCACAGCCTCCTCAAAAAGTCAATTCTGTCGAAATTCCACAAGCTTTGCTGTCCATGACACCATATTTTTCAACTTGATTTGCCTAAAAAATGCCTTTGCATACCTTATGCATTTACACTTGGAATACACGTCAACAAGAGCATTGCCAACAAAGACATTGTCATTATAATGCTACATGAACCCTGAGTTAGGGGCAAATGACTTGACGAATCTATCTTGTGCCAATGCTAAAGGGTTAATTGTCCATACCATCTTTGGAGTGCCGGGTGGACTCCAGAGAGAAAGATGCATGCACTACATACGATCAAGCACACAATAATGATTGTGTCTTTTAATTGAGTCTTTAGACTAACCCAAAGGGAAAGTCAATCATGTCTCTAGTTTTCCTAAATATTACAAAAGCAGAAGAGGAAAAGGACAACCAAGACATAGGCGATCATCAGACAAATAGATTAAAAGACATGATCATAGCATGTTCACATAAGTATGTAGGCATGGCATTTGGTGAAAAGAAAAACACCAAACATACAAAAGACATGCTTTGAACCATAAATGATGAAGAAACACACAAGTTTAGATCTCTACATTGGCCACACATGAGAAAACATGAAACAGAAACAAAAGCTTAACTTGAGACAAACTGAAGACATCAAATTTACAATGTGAGAAAGATACAGTCATAAACCAAGAAAAGTTGCTAAGTACAAATGAACGAATGTAGCAAAGGCCAAAACACGATTGCCAAATGAGAGGCCAAAATGCGCTTGCCAAACGCACCTTTACGTGCACATAAAACGCACTTAGGGAGCATGCCTGACACTCTACAGGTTGCAGAGGCCAACTCCCCTGTCCTCTACAGGACGTGCCCCCATGGACAAGATTGTAAGTTCGGCACTGCCCTCTATTTTGAGAAGTTGGAGATGTTGAAGGTCGACAAGCAAGAAGTAAAGAAGATAAATCCATGGAGCAAATGACAAAGCAAACAAAAATGGAGACAACAAACCCAAATCCACAAGAAGAAGCCAAAGGGGAAGCATGTAAATGGAGGTGCTGATGTAGATTTTTCTATACAAAAGGACCTTCTTCAAGATTAAATATGTATGTGTACACGGGTTGACTATGGCATAAAGCATATGGATGCAGATTTATATCATGAAGATCCACTGTAATGTCATGTATAGTAGGTACATAACACAGGACTCCAACACTATGTATGTGTGAAATATACAAGACACGTATTGTAGAGTTACATGAAAATGAACCAAATGCAACAAGCTATACAAATGAATCCATGCATTCAAAGACCTTGAGAAACACGAACATGTATAATATTGTAAAGATATTACGTGACAAGTATATAACATAGTTATGTCTAGATGATCAACACGTATTGTGCAAGAGTCCATGCAAGAAAATGCAAAACCCAACTAAGAGAGAGAGCACATGTATTTACACCAACAAGAGCATATGACTCTTGTACATAAGATGTATTGCATTACAAACCTTTGTATGAAGAAGAATAAAAACACTAACATATCATATATAGATCTATATTGATAACTAATTACAATATGAGTGCGGTCGATCAAGAGAGATAGAGATAGATGGAGCATATGCTGCATATATATATAGAGATATTCATAGACTATCTAGCCATGCAAATATAAACTAAACTTATATAAATCGGTAGACCATTTCCACCGTATAGATATGATGTGGATTTTAATATCCAATAATAAATACCGCAAGTGCACGATGTACTATGTAGTACGTAAGGATCCATCCTATAGAAACTCACAACTTTCAAAATTTTGATTGTGAAAAGTGAATTAGAAAATTAAGAGAGATAATAATAGATTATATCTAAAGTTAATTAAGAAGAAATCATAAAAAAGATGTCAATAATAAAATACACATCTATAGTTTCTATCCATTAGATTATAGTGAATCATACAAATATCTTGTTCATCTCGTCTTTTGCAATAAGTTCTAACTATCAAGGATTATTAATAAACAAGAATAATACACGAAGATAAAAAACTACTATGCAATATCAAAATCTAACATATCAGTAACGAGAATAAATCATAAAAAAACATGATTTTATGATGATCTATCAATATATATATGTTAGTATAATACACCAAGATAATAAGATGTATGAAGAGTTTCTTATTTCTAAACAACAATCATTAAATATTGATTATGAAAATATGAAATTAACAATGATTTATCAAACTATAATTGCAAATGTAGAGAATAAGAAAGAGACAATCATCATGAAACATAGAAGACGAAATGAAATTAAATATCAATAACATCATAGATTTAATTTCAAAAATCCTAGACGTAAAGAATAATTTGACCTAACATAGTCATAGAAAGAAACATGCAAAAAATCAAAGAAACATTAAAAGACAACATGATTAAACTAAAAGAAGAATTTTTATTAATTAAAACCTAAAGAGGAAGAATCACTTAAAGTCTACTAAACAAAGAAGAAAAACAAGTAAAACTCGCAATTCCAAACTAGAAGAAGAGAGACCTCTTTTGTTATACAAACTAATCTTTTATGGACTTGCATAATCAACCAAAGAAAGATCAAGTCAAATATATGTCAAATGAATGCATGGAAGGCATCCATTGCGAAACTCTAAATTGGTGTGGGAAACACCAGCAATCTCCTATATCACATTACGATATCCCGTCTCCATTTCAGATTTTACTTGAGAGATCTTAGATTTAACCTGTGAGACTTCCTCCTCGCTTTGAAATCTTCTAGTTTCATCTCTTCAAAAGAGTCCTTGACCATAAGAGCTCTGATACTACTTCGTCAGCTCCTGACTGGACATTCCACCTCAATCCTGGTAGAATCGTCGTCAGATCGCAAATCTTTACTCTAGACTTCATTGTGCAGCAATTTCCAAAGCTCCAGGATAGAAGACCCCTAATTCTACTTTGAAGGTGGAGAGGGCTTTGGGAACGATGGGTTTAGATCTCAAGTAAGACTGGACAACCATCAATGCTTATTCCATTCCAACTTCACTACTTATAGGCTTAACGTGGAGACTAACCACAGATTGGTAAGTCTTCCACCGTTGGATCGCACTTGTACCTATCCATTCTTCCGTGAACGCTGAAAGCAGATGATGAACAGCAGCAATGACTCCAACTGCAACCATCATGCCGGGTTAAAACATACCAGGTTCGAGAAACTGAATCCAGCAATCCATGTGTCTACAGTGGTAAATCAAACACAATTGGAAAAGCATTCCATGAGAAAATGTATGGGTGGGGGATTTCATCGAACAAGACGCGTGCACACCCAATACAACCACAATTGCAATAAGCACTAACTAATAAGGTTACTCGAGAGAAAGGTGTAAGGTTGTTACAAACTCTTGATGATGAGGCAATGAAGCTTCTTCACTGTGGTTTGGTCTCTGGTTTCTGAGAAGACTTTCAGTAGAGAGGCATGGTGGTTAGAGATGGAGGAGGGTATTCTCCTAGATTTTGTGTTTTGTGGTGGCGCGAATAGGAGCTGTGTTTTTAAACAAAGTAGTAACTACAACGTGTGGTGTATTTAAAAGAATCCACCTTTCTCACTGAAACAAAGAAATGCCCATGCCCAGCTCCATAACCACTGGTCTCCACCCTTCCACCACCACCACCACTCAGGTCAGGACCTCACCTTTCCAACCTCCACAGCCCCTCTCCCTCCTCCGCCTCTGCAGCAACCTCCGCGAAGCCCAGCAAATCCACGCTTACATGTTCAAAACCTCGCAGATCACCGACCAATACTCCGCCGCCAGAATGGCCGAGTTCTACGCCATCTCCGACAATGGCTCCCGCCTCCACCACGCCACCAAAGTCCTAAGCACCTACGAAGACGAGCCCTCCACCTTCATGTACAACACCCTCATGCGAGGCCACCTCTTGCAGCAGAAACCACACCAGTCCCTCCTCCTCTACCAACAAATGCTACTCTACTCCATCGAACCCGACCACTTCACCTTCACCTTCGCCCTCAAGGCATCAACCCAGTTGATGGGTCTCCCGATCGGGAAGCAGGTCCACACCCACGCCGTGAAACGCGGGTTGGAGTCCAATCTTCACATCAGGAACAAGCTGATACATCTGTACGCCATTTGCGGGGAGGTTGCCAATGCCAGGAAGGTGTTCGATGGAAGTGCTGAGAGAGATGTTGTTGCTTGGAACAGTATGCTTGAAGGGTATGCCGACAACAGAGATGGGGACTCACTCCATCAGCTGTTTGACGAAATGCCCGTGAGGGACATCGTCTCGTGGAACACCATGATTGGGTTCTACGTGGAGACTGGTAGGTTCGAGGAGGCGATCTCCATGTTCCGCTTGATGCAGGAGAGCGGGGAAGAGTTGAACAGGGTGACGGCTATCACCGTGTTGTCTGCAGTTGCGCAGATGGGTGGTTTAGGACAGGGGAAATGGCTTCATGCTTGTGTGAAAAGACGAGGAGTTGAGTTGGATGAGAACTTGAGCTCTGCGCTGATCAACATGTACTCCAAATGTGGGTGCATAGAAGGCGCAATTCAGGCGTTCCAGGAGAGCAATTACAAGACCATTGATACGTGGAACGCGATGATTTGTGGATTTACTTTGAACGGGCAAAGCAGGAGAGCCTTGGAACTCTTCTCAAGGAAGGAAGAAGAATTCTCTGACGTTAGGCCTAATGCAATTACGTACGCTTGCGTATTGAACGGTTGCAGCCACGGAGGATTTGTTGATGAAGGCACCAGGCATTTCAAGAATATGACACAAGTTCACGCAATCGAACCAGACATAACCCACTACGGATGCATGGTTGATTTGTTCTGCCGTGCCAGAATGTTCGAGAAGGCCGAGGAGATTATCAGCGGAATGCCGATGAAACCAGACCCAGTTATGTGGAAGGCTGTCTTGGGTGCTTGTAGAATCCATGGAAAGTTTGAGATGGGAGGGAGAGCCGGGCTCAAGCTCATCGAATCGGCTCCGGACGATCACGCCGGATACGTGCTGTTGTCGAATCTATACGCTGTTGCCAACGATTGGGATGCAGTTCACAGGGTGAGGAAGATGATGAGGGAGAGGGGGATCAAGAAGGTGCCGGGGTGCAGCTCCATTGAGTCGGAAGGCATGGTTCACGAGTTCATAGCTGGAGACGTGTCTCATCCCAAAAGGAGAGAGATATATGAAATGCTGGATGAGATGGGAGTGGAACTGAGACTTGCAGGGTATGAACCTGACACTAGACAGGTGCTGCTTGATATTGAGGATGAAGGGGTTAAGGAGAGCTCACTGTCGCATCACAGCGAGAAGCTTGCGATAGCGTTCGGATTCATCACTACGAGCCCGGGGACTGTAATCCGAGTGGTTAAGAATCTTCGAGTCTGCGGAGATTGCCACAATGCAATCAAGCTTCTGTCTCGAATCTATGGACGAGATATAATTGTCAGGGATTCGAATAGATTCCACCATTTTCACGATGGCTCATGTTCTTGTATGGATTACTGGTAGGATTTCTACGTGCGAACTGGGGGCAATTGGGTTGGTCATTTCAACTAATACTACGGAATTTCAATTGTGAGCTTGTAAACGATTAGAAAACCTATTCTATTATTATTATTATTATTTTCCCCTCTATTTCATCTGGATCATTTTGTACTAGAATAGAGGCAACGATTCAATTTCAACGTTGCTTGTGATATTCGTTGCTCAGGCTTTTCTGTGTATTGGTCTAAAGTCTCTTCTGATCGTTCGTTTGATACGAATTTATTTGTTTTCTTTGTCTCATGCTTGGTTGATGGTTACTTTCGTCTGATATGACAATGTCCTCTGGTGAAATACATTTTTTATTTTTTTTTGAAATTAATAAATATATATTTATTTTTTCCTCCTGAAAGAAAGACATGAGTTCCCCCCTCCTTGATTTAGTGGAGTACATTCTACCTAGTTCTTTTCCTTTAGAGTTACTCGGCCTGGAAAGAACGTAGTTCTAATGAATACAACCGATACAAATGAAGCATGACATATTATCGTTTGCCAAAAAAAACATGACATCAGACAAATGTTTCAAATGTAAGTAAAAGCTACGATTCGTACTCTTGATTGTGCCGTAAAATAAACACGCATCTTTTTACAAGAATTATGGGAGATCATACACACATATACAGCTGAAATATAGGAGAAAAACAGAATGAAGAACAAGGCTGCAAGTGTGCAACACATGCACGATAGTTGCAAAATTGACTTGTTGCATATATAACTTCCTTGCTTTAAGACATCAAGATCCACGTATACATTCTAAGTTGTTTATTCGTAGCCGAGCTTCTCATGTTCATTGAGATGGACATGTAGGACAACCGGTGCTTCAACACTCAAACCAGTACCCCTCTTCACCAGAGATGCACTTCACCAATGATTCGAGTTTTCAGTGATTATATCTGTTATCAGGTCCTGTGGCGCATATTTCAAGTAGTTTAAAAAAAAAAGCATGTGAAGCAAAATATGAAGGACAAACTAATATCAAGTACAAAGTTGTTTAGACTATAGACAAAGTGGTCAGAGAACTTTAAAGGTATTAGATTAATTCCTCATCACATGTTTGAGAATCTTAGCTCATCATTCCACCTCACACCAGATACATTCGGGGAATCGACATAAGTGTTTAGAATAAAGTTGCAATGACAAAAGTGCTGCAGAAGAGTGAAATTAAAAGAAAAATGGTCAGAGAACTTTGAAGGTTTTGATTAGATGCTCATCACATATTCAGTATAGTAACTCATCATTGCACAATGCATAAAATGCACTTTCATGAAACAACAAATTAACGAAAATACGTCAGAATAATTTAAGAACATAAAAGTATACAACATGAGTAGACAAAGTGGTCAGAGAACTTTGAAGGTATTCCAGACTTGATTGACTAGTCATAAATGGTTCAGTGATGTGGCTCGTCATTCCACTTTGCTCAAGTGCAAGTCAATATAAACTAAACAACATAAGTATGCAAATTAATTATCCAGTGATTAATGCTTGGATGTAAGGGAAAAAAACATGAACTATACAACAAAGTCCTTATGAACAACAAGTGAAAGGCTGAAAGCAAAAGATATATAGTAGTTCACGCAATTTAAAAGTAAAAAATAGAGTGATTTTTAGGAGCTTTATGTAACAATATCCTTAGTTGAAACAAGAAGATCGATGCTTGATTACACAAGGACTTTTGAGATTCCTATGCTACATGGAGGATCCTCATATTTTTCTTTGAACATAGCTCCTCCGTATGGGATCAGTATTTGCTTACCATATTTCTTTTGTACAAGGAAACCATCATCAAACTTGATTTCTCTTCCATTTCGTAAATGCAGGGCATACAAGTTTGAAATCAAAACCTATAGCTTGTTTCTTTGAATCTTTTTTCTTCTTCATTTAGCATTCTAATAAGGATTTCCAAGTATAATTTTATGGTAAAAATGGGAAAGAAAGGGGATACAATGCAGTAAGTGATACAGTGGTTGTGTTGTGGATACAAAGCAATGTCAATGACACGATTAATTGAATTACTGCAAGCAATAACACCATAATGCTACTGTGCTGGCAACAAAAACTATCGATTAATGGTAGCATTTAGACTCGTCGTATTGATGGAAAAAGATGCATGTTGTCCTCGGTAATGAGAATATGATGATTGAGGTGTTTAATATTGGTGTCCTAGTAGGTGTAGCTTCAAGAACAATACTCATCGTGAATACCCAAATGGGGATGGTATGGTAGTTTAGCCGTGATGTTGGGTGCTACAACTTGTTGGTGCCTCATAACAGAGAACTTGTAATATGTGTAAAACAGGAGAAATCAGCCAAAAAAAAAAAAAAGGGTTGTGAGACAACAAAATTGCAATGGATATTATACTATTTTGGCTTATACGTGAAAAAATTGAACTACTTTATGAATTACCCAAACACACAATTACGTACACTTAAAAGTTAAAAATAGAGGATAGATTTGTTGAAATAATATTTTTTTAACAAAAAAATAAAAACCATAGGTAAGTGAAAACCATTAACAAAACTATAGCTCTCACATGTCCATATGAGTTGCTATTGCCACCACCACATGGACATCAGGCTATTTTTAGAGAAAAAAATGTGAATTCAGCACCACGAGGACATCAGGCTATTTTTATATCCAGTGCACTGCAAGATCACCTTACATAATTACACAAAAACACAGGCAGGAAGTAGTTGCAAGATCACCTCAACCTAGCTTAAAAGATGCCAAAGAAAAAAATAAATTGATTATTGATTTAAACACCTATAGACCAAGCAGAATTTACAAGAAATAAAGTTACACCTCGGAATTTTTTTAGCAAAATATCTCCAGGGACGATGATTCTTCCCCATTCATCCCATGGAGATAGATTTGCCGTCGCAAAATATAGCACCTTCATACCAATATCTCGCAATTTCCTTTCAACAAAGCTTCAAATCGCAAGGGGCTAATCAGTGCGTGATCGACAGGATCAACAAAAAAAAAAAAAAAAGCATCGACGAAAAGAAACAACACAGACTATCAAAACCAGTGCACAAGCAACAGTCGAACGGGAAATGGAAACAAAAGGCTGCAGCCCACCACCACGAAAACCGCACTGAGCATAGATTTCAATGTCCAAATAACTACTAATTGAATTTCAAAGGAAAAGGCAAAAGTAAATCTTACAGGATGCAAATGGATAATCGCAAGAAAAACTACTACTTCCAATGTTCTGGACAGAGAGATTGATGATGAATATAGGATGGGACAGTAACAAAACCATGGGGAACGGCGGGTGTGGAGGCGGCCTCCAGCAGCTGGAGTTTTCACTCTACCATGTGCTCCTCAGGGTCTGGCTTAGGGTTTTCTTTATTTCCCCTCCTCTTTCCTTCCTACCAACCAATTCTGCTGAGAATGAATTATTCGACTTGGATTTCTTTCTCCAGGAAAGTTATATCCACTTCAACGTGTTTTTACAACAAGTCTGGTGTCATCACTGTCTTTCAAGGATGGCAGATTTTTTTAGATGTCACAATGAAAGAAATGTACATAGAATACTGTGGTTGATGGTATGTTATGTTTTTTTTGGCCGGATAAGTATTAGTATTATATAATAGTCGGTGAATGCCGGGATCAAAAAGAAGTAACAAAATTTAGGCAATGTCCATGTCAATATTACAGACGACCAAGAATGTTAAAGTATTATAAGAAAAGAAAGGAGGCAAAGGACAAAGCTACTGCGGAGATAATTCATCAGTCGAGGAAACAGCCACAGGCAGGATAGTGGTTGATGGAATGTTATTAGAGATGGAATTCGGACCGGGTCGGGTCGGCCCGGCCCATGGAAGTGGCTGCCCGCCCGGCCCTGGACCGCGTCGAGCTGGGTTGGGTCGGGCCTGCTGTAACAAATCATGGGCCCGGCACGACCCATGGCCCGCATGTGGGTCAGGTTTACGGGCCAACGGGCCGGGCCGGTCCATCGGGCCTGCTGCAACAAACCATGTTTTTTTTTAATTTAAATTTTACTGTTGACGGCCCGGTCCGGTTCGACCCGGCCCTGGGTCTTTCGTGGGCCAAACTGAGCCTACTCCGCGGACCTTGGCGGGCCTGTCTGTTAGGCCACGCACGGCCCACGGACCTGACTCGGCCCGACCCACGTAATCTTTTCCCAGACTCAGACTGGGTCAGGCGGGTCCAGGCCGGCCCAACCCGATTTCCATGTCTATATGTTATCATGAAAATGTAATTGTTGTAAAATGAAATAATATATGTATTCTTCAAGGTTAAAGTTAAAACATTGGTATTTTTTTGTAATTTACTTCCTTGGGTTATAATTTAACTAGGGTTAGTTTTTTTGTAAACGGAAGCCAACGAATGAGACGACAAAGGTATTTATATGAATGATTTGAAATAAGAAAGATATTAAAAGAAATGTCAAAATATAAGGAACATTGGGAAAGAAGACAAGTTTTGAGACAGAAAAACTTCTTCTTCTTTCTTGTGTTGCCGCAAAAAAAAAAAGGGGTAAAAGGTTAGAATGAATCTCTTGAATCAATCATAGTTAAAAGAGGATAAATGACCCTCACCCTCCTGGTTAAAAGTCAAAATATGAAAAATAGAAATCTTCTATCTTAGATACAAATCTCAAGTTCCTTTCATATACACCCGTTTAATTGTGGTGGTAATCATCTAGACAACGGAAAATGCAAAACATGGAGGTGGATGGTGATCGTGATGCTCTAGTTTCACGTTTACGTTGCAAAATGCAGGCAACATATTAATAACTTGTATATAACTTGGACGACATATGGTTTTTCCACAAGCATCGCCATTACCAAGTCCTTCTACCCTCGATGTAGACAAGATCAGGGTTAACAATGGGTCCGGTCTAGATCCAAGATCGGTGAATCTGGATCCATAAAGTATGAGTCTGGGTCTTGAAAATGAGACCTATGGACCCGTAAACTCAGGCCTGCTAAACCCGTTCATCTACTGAGTCGGGTTTGGGTCTAAAAATACTCAAACCTGTGGACCCATGGATCCGATTTGTATATAAAGTATGAGTCGGGTCTGGATCCAGGACTTCAACAACAGTAGCTTCTCTAAGAATTGTAGCATATTTTCTAAGAACTTCAACAACAGTAGCTTCTCTGAGAATTGTAGCATATTTTCTAAGAACTTCAACAACAGTGGCTTTTCTGAGAATTGTAGCATATTTTCTAAGAACTTCAACAACAGTAGCTTCTCTGAGAATTTTGAGCTTTGTTTGCTTAGAGAGCTCCTCACGACTCCTGAAGTCCTTTGTAGAGAAGGATTATTGCTAAAGTAATAGAAGTTTGGATTTGACTTGAGAACCTTCAAAATTAGTTATTTGTTGTCGTTTCAATTTGCAATACTACAACAAAAATAATTATTATCGATGGAATTTTCATCGATAAATTCAAAAATCTGTCGGTAAATTTAATTATTAACGGATTTTCCGTTGGCATGGCTCTGTAGTCATAAGGGGCATCGCTAATCTTATTTAACGATGAATTTTTTTAAATTTCCATCGGAAAATAATTTATCCGTCAGTAAGGATTGGAATTTTTTTTAAAATTTAACAACATAAAATCTATCGGTAATTTAAACATTTTCCGATGGAATTTCTGTCGAATTTTTTTAACAACAGAATTATCGTCGTTAGGTTAAATAGTTGCTAACGAAAATTCCGTCGATATATTAAATATTTTACGAAGGAAATTCTGTCAATGATAATTCCGACGGATTATTCGTCCGTATTTTATATCTTTACAGACAGTATTTCCGTCGGATATTATTTTAGTTACAGACAGACATTCCATCAGTAACTTATTAATTATTTTTACAATATCAATTCTTATTGTTTTTGAAAACCTGTTTAAATTATTTGCAACTTGCAACAACATAGTTAATTAAATACCATGTGAAACAAAGAAAATGTAAGACAAGTTGAAATAGATTCATATATACAATAATTGTATAACATCATATATATATACACAAGTATGTCCATGAAAAGTACACAAGTAAGGTTAAACATCTAATATCATGTCAAGTACATATCCATAATAGCAATATTAAGTACCAAAAAAATGTATCCAATATTAAACGTATAAATCAAAAATTGGACTTCATGGATGAGGTGCAATGAAATATTAAAAGCAGAGAGCAAGAAAGGTGAAGAAGAAGAAGATTGACCAAAAGAGGAGAGGCAAAGAGAACAATTTGTTGTTCTATATATTTCCCAAATACTTTTTTTTACAAGAGTTTAAATAGATGAGTTGAGCTTAGCAAATGACAACTCAGCAGAGGATGTGGCGAGCAATCAGCCAATCACTACTAACAATCATAACCACAAACTCTAACAGACTAACAAACTTTTAACAAACTAACGGCCAAGCAATAAGACTGCACTCAACTACATACAACTTTTATCACCTGCCCTCAAACTGAGTGGAGTAATCCACAAGACTCAGTTTGGATTTCAAATAGTTGAGTCGTCGTGGATGCAAGCCCCCCTTAGTAAACATGTCAGCAATTTGATCAATTGAGTTGACATACTAAACTCCCAAGGGTTTGCACGCAACTTTCTCCCTTATGTAATGTACATCAATCTCGATATGCTTAGTACAACCATGAAACACAAGATTATGAGTGAGACAAATAGCAGAAAGGTTATCACACCAGATAACAGGAGTAGAAGAAACTGAGTAATGAAGCTCTGTAAGAAGCGATTCAACCCATGAAATCTCAGCTGCAATAGATGCCAAACAGCGGTACTCTGTTTTAGTGGAAGAGCCAGCAACAATAGATTGTTTCTTAGAGCTCTAGGAAATAGAATTCGATCCAAGAAAGATACAGAACCCTTGGGTTGAACGTCAATCAGAAGGGCAACCAACCCAATTGGAGTCACAATATGTAGTAAGAGCCTTTGAACTCAAAGTAAAAACCAGTCCCATAGTAATACTACCTTTGAGGTATCGTAGGATCCTCTTAACTGCAGACATATGAATTTCAGTAGGACTTTGAAGAAATTGGCAGGCTTGATTGACAGTAAATGCAATGTCAGGTCGAGTCAGAGTAACATACTGGAATGCACCAACAATGTTACGATATGTTGTGGGATCTGCCAACAAATTTCCTTCTACCTTAGACAACTTTTGAACAGCTACTAAAGAGGATACAGGCTTGCTGCTGCTCATGTCAAAACGATCTAGAAGATCAAGAACATATTTTGACTGAGAGAGACATAATTCTTTTGATGAATAAGAAATAGAATTGCCAAGAAAATATGACCAGTGACCCATGTCTTTCATATAAAAAGTAAGACTGAGATTCACAATAAGCTGCTAGATAAACATGTCACTAATGCTTGTGAAAATGATGTCATCCACATACAACAATAGGTACACCAAAACTTCATCTTTGTGATAAACAAAAAGTGAGGGATCAGATACAGACATACAAAAGCCAAGCTCCTCAAGCTTTGAAGAGAATTTAGTGTACCATGATCGAGGGGCTTGTTGTAACCCATATATGGACTTGAGCATTTTACAGACATAAGTGAGTTGTGTAGAATCAACATAGCCCTGAGGCTCAACATCCAACTGTCGAAGAGACCAACAGCAGAAACAACGATAGTTAGCACTACTCTAATGGTGACATGTTTAACAACTGGATTAAAGGTTTCGACAAAATCAATGTCAAGCATTTTATGAAACCCTTTAGCCACCAATCCTACCTTGTGTTTATTTAGACTACCATCAGCATTTAACTTTGTGCGATACACCCACTTACACTATGACATTCATACTAGATTGATGAGGTACTAGCATCCACGTTTGCTGTTATAAAAGAGCAATAAACTCCAGATCCATTGCATGTCACCACACAACAGATTTAGATGCTTGTGTATAAGACGTGGGTGTTGGAGTAAAGTTTGACACAAAAGTAGATGGTAATTTGTGTTTAGTGCTAACAAACACTTCCTTTTTAAATATGCCAAATTTGGAATGGGTTTGCATCAGATGAGTATTGTCAATGGGACTAACTAAAATAGAAATCAAAGGAGAATTAAAATTGGAGTGAGTATTTATTAGTGGATGTAGTAGGCAAAGAAGGATAAGCAAAAGCAGGAGGTAAAGAGGAAGGAGAAGAAACATGAATTAAGGGAAGATTCTGAGGAAGGAGTTGAAGAGGAAACAGAAGTAGATATAATGTTTTTTGAACGATGAGGTGAAGAGGAGAACATGTATCAAGAAGCAGATGACTCTAGTGGACCATGCAAATGCAAAGTAGAAGTAGAAGAGGCAAAAGATATAGCATAAAGAAAGACATGCTTATCAAAGCGAACATGCCTGGACAGAAAGACTTTGCCAAAAGACGGATGCCATCATTTATACCCTTTTTGATGTTGGCAGTAACCAATGAATACACATTCCACACTTCTAAATTGTAACTTGTTTGAGTTGTAAGGTCGAATCCATGGAAAACATTTGCAACCAAAAAGTCTGAGGAAGAAAGAATCTAGTTGCTTATTGAATAGAATTTGAAAAGGGGAAGTATTGACGTTAGCAACAATTAGCAGACGATTAATGAGAAATATAGTAGAACTAAATGCCTCCAACCAGAAAGATGTAGGAAGATTAGATTGTGCAAGGAAGGCTAGACCAGTCTCAACAAGATGTCGATGTTTCCTCTTTATGACACCATTCTGCTTAGGGGTGTAAGGACATGATTGCTGGTAAATAATGCCTTTGGTTTTAAGAAACTTAGAGAGTAGCTTGTTAGAAAACTCACAACCTCTATCGGTTCTAATGATTTTAACAGACAGATTAATTTGATTCTCAACGAGAGTACAAAAATCAACAAACACTTCATAAAATTCAAATTTTTGCCTGATAGGATATAACCAATTGTATATAGAAAAATCATCAATTATCAATATGTAATAGCAAAAACCAACAAAGCTGAGTACAAGTAAAGGCCCCCACAAGTCACAGTGTAAGAGTTGAAGAGGGCCATTTGTAGATGGTGTTGCAGACAAGAAAGGAAGACGACAACTCTTGTCCATTTGGCAAGAAGAACAGACAGGAGATAAAGAGGAAGAACAAGGTAAATTGAGTTAATGAAGAACAGTAGAGAAATGGTTTAATGATGGATGACCAAGTCTATAATGTTAGATCTTAGTTAAATCTTTATTGCTGATGAGAGCAGTAGGCATGGGACTGGAGAGATTCTTGGATGCAGTTAGACTAATAGGATATATGTCTCCATCAACTTGCCCTTGGTGTAGAAACGCCCCAATGATCTTGTCCTTAATAAGAAAGCCATCAACATCAAATTGAAACATGCAAAAATTGTTACAAGTAAAGCGTTTGACAGATAAAAGGTTGAATGATGCTTTTAGACAATAAAGTACTTTGTTCAAAGAGAACATGTTATTATCTGATGAACAAGATAAGTTGCCAACATTAGATATCAAAAGAGTTTCACCATTACCTATTTGAACTGAATCGAAGCCCTGATAAGGAGAAGAGATCTGTAAATTGCCAAGCTCATATGTAATATGATGTGACGCTCTTGTATTTGTATACCAAACACTTTCATCAGTAACTCTGCTCTTATTAGCAACCATAGCAACGAGTTTCTCAGCAGATTGTTGTCTTATATAATTCATATTCAGCCTCTAGAAACAATCAATCGCAAAATGGCCAAATTTCTAACAAATTGGACACTGAATATGACTGTGAGGAGCAGCAGAAGATATGGGTGCACCAGGTGTTGGTAACAGATGAGGTTACTACGAACTAGAAAAAAATTTTCTGACTGATCCATTCTTGTGTGGAAAATGTTTGGAAGCTTGAGAGCTCTTGACATTACGATGAGATTTCTTGAACTGATTCTAGACTACCTTAGCTAGAATAGTTTCAGAAGAGGTATCATCAAGTAAACAGAGCTCTTCAATAAGTAACAGAGAGTGTAACTCCTCAGGATTGACAGTTGCAGATCTAGCTTGAATGGATGAAGCAAAAAGTCGGTAATCTAAGGATAGACCATTCAATATACACACTTGCAGATCATCATCAGAAAATAGGTGAATTACTTGTAGCAAGTTGATCGATAATGGTCTTAAACCTCTGCAAAGAGTCACTCATGGACAACGAACCTTTTTTGATATTGTGCAATTACTTGCACAGTGAAAGCATATGAGCAGTGATGATTTGACTAAAGCGATTAGCTAGCTTATCCCAGGCTTCTTTAGAAGATTTCACACCAACTGTCTAGAGAATAGTAGATATAGACAAGGTAGCATTAATCCAAGAAAGAAGAGCGTGATCAATGATATACCAGTGAAGATATTTTGGTTAGTCGCAGGTCGACAAAGAAGAGATCCATCAATGTGATGCACAAGATTCTGGCCACGAAGCACAGGCTCAAACAACGATCTCCACATCAAATAGTTGGTTGCATCAAGCTTAATAGGAATCAAACCAGCGATGTTGTTGATCACAAAAGCAGATCCAGCTGACGGAAGTTGGCCGAAAGATGTTCCTGTAGCAACATCGCCACAAGACAAAACCGACGCTATAGACACAGATCCAGATCAAATGCAGCAATGCAGATGGACTCTAATACCATGAAAGCAGAGACTAAGAAAGATGAAAAAGAAGAAGACGGACAGAAAAAGGAGAGACAAAGTGAAGAACTCGTTGTTCTATATATTTCTCAGATGCTTTTTTTCACAAGAGTTTAAATAAGTGAGTTGAGCTTAGCAAATGACAACTCAGCAGAGGATGTGACGAGCAACCAGTCAATCACCGAGAACAGTCATAACCACTAACTCTTAACAAACTAACAACCAAGCAACAAGACTACGCTCATCTATATACAATCTCTATCAAGTACTATTCCTAACTTGCAAGGGAAAAAAAAAACTAAGTAATTTATCATAAAAAGAATTTATAATTTGACGAAGACTTGTGAAAAAAAATTCATCTTAGATTGTGAACCACATTAGTCCCGTAAAGATTTGAATAATAAATTAGAAAAGCACCCCCACATTACTGCACCAAATTCCACGTCACTGACGAATAAGGTTTATTTTTGAACAGTGAATAAGGAAGAAAATAATAAGTAACAAAAGTACTAATCATGAAGATAACAAAGGTACTGACTTTGCAATTAATTAAGTCTATTTACGATGTCTCTTTTCGTGACTGAGATTGATCGAATCATGATCAGTACGAATTTACACAACCTTATATGCCTTATATCTAAAGTAGAATAAAAGACACATGAACTCGTAAGTCATAACTCAGTTTGCTCTATTGATAAGTAAACCAAAATTTCCAAAGACTACCAATCAATGAATATTCACGTCATAAAGCATATATGCTAGCAGAATCAAATATTCATCTCTTAAGCCTTCCCGCCATCATTCCTGGAAGGATATTCCAACTTTACAACAAAGATATAATTTCAGAACAAAAATGAAGAAGCCAGTTCACAGCTTTATTTTGGAACTGAGAACCGACAGTAAGAAAGAGGCATCAGCTTAGTTTGCACTCAGTGTAACAGCAAATCAACAAAGCAAAAGAGTATCTGAAACTCAGCAGGGTTGCACTTACAGTAGGACACAATCAATAAAAAACACTCGGTAGCCAAATGACAATAATCATCACAATCACAGTTGTAATGTATAATGTACATATAGATTAGAGGACAAATAAACACATTCACGCATCATTGGATATTCATCAACTTGTCCAACACGTCGTGCAAATCCAATGACTGTCTGTTCTCCGCCAGCTTCTTTACAATAGCTCTTACTTGATCTCTGGAGAAGCCCATCTTTGCAACCTCGTCCACCACATCATTGATAGCCATTGTAGTTCAGGTTTCTTTGTTAGAACTGGGTTCATTTTGAGCCAGCACGTCTGCCACTAGGGATGATGATACAATATGATTATGTGGCTTAGGGAAACCA
>JAMKQA010006093.1:0-30759 GCA_024699735.1 Posidonia australis | reverse complement strand
TGTTGTAATCGAGCTTTGTGAGAGGGAAGTCTCAACTTGTAAAGCATCAAGAAAGGGCTCTAGCTTCTCAGGGATAGAGAAGTGGGAAGAGCAAGAGACGAGTTGGTGGGACAACCAACAAGTAAGTTCTTTATTGTTTAAGAATAAGGGAAAAATCTCAAGAGGGTCTTAAGGAGTGGACTAGGCTGGGTTGCCGAACCACTATAAATTACTTGTGTTTTCAATTACTCTCATCCCCATCTTGTGCATTTAATTCTTGTGACATTAAGTGTGTATGATAAGTACAAATTGATTAATCACATTGCTTATAATTTCTGATTATTGTTAAAATTGATTGTAGTAACTTTAAAAAGTAAAATTCTCTATTCACCCTCCTCTAGAGAAGCCTTACGATCCTACAGAGGTAACAAATTCATTTTTAGCATCTATTTCATTTTATGCACATTAACATGAACCAATCTTAAATGTCATAAATCACATTCCGATAAGAAGCACAAGAAATAACCAGAAGCTACATCAATATTATTTATTTCATTTCCAGATACAACATGTTTAAACAGATCATGTTCAGGTACAAATTTTCCCATAGCAAACACCCTTTTGTCTTTTCCTATGGATACATGTTTGTTGTAGAACCTAACTTCCATACCTTTCTCTACCAGTATGCCAACTGAAATAAGATTCCTCCTCATGCCTAGCGCATAAAGGACGTCTTTCAGTACCATAATGCTGCCCTCCAAATCCAAGCGGTAGGTGTTAACTCCTTCCACATCTAAATAAGGATTTCTACCCATATAGATGTGTTGTTTCCTAGGACTGAATTCTTTGAATGACTCCAATCCTTGTTTAGCTTTGGCAATGTGCTTTGTAGCACCAGAATCCACCCACCATTCATTTGTATTGGGAGTAACAACATTATTACATTCAGTGACACAAATAAAGACTCTTTTATTCTTCTGGTCTTGGGCCTTACCTTTGTTTCCATCCTTATTAAGACAATTTGCTTTGTAGTGACCAAATTGGCCATATACATGGTAAGATCCTTGTAGTCTTTTTCTTTGATTTGACTTGAAGTTTTTGTTGTATCCATTCTTTCTCTTATTATTCTTATCAAACTTTGACTTCCATTGCACGGCATTTGCTTCTTCTAGATTGGTTTCATATTTCTTCCTTCTAGCCATAATTTCCTATTCTGTAGCTAGTCTAACTGGTTGTTCAGAAAGTTGAATTGGGATTGACCTAAGAGATGTGGTTACCATATCATAGCTATGTGGGAGACTATTTAAGATAGTAACTATCTGCAGTTTTTCAAGTATACGAGTTCCTGTAGTAGTCAAGTCCTTTGCCATAACTATCATGCCATTTATATGTTCCACTACATTTTGTTCCTCAAGCATTTTGCAAGAGTTATACCTTTGAAGGAGAAGTTGAGTTGTCATTTTCTTTGTTTTATCATATTTCTCCTTCAAAGCATTCCATAATGTGAATAATGTAGTGTATATTTCAAAACATTTTAGTAAACTGTCCTCTATAAACATAAACATAATGTTTTTAGCCTTTTTGTCATCAATTTTCAATTTTTCATTCTTTTTAATTTCCACTTCAGAAGCGTCATTTGACAATTCTGGAGGATTAGATTCTATAGCATGCTCAATATTATCAAATTCTAATGCATGTCTTATTTTCCAGTACCACATCTCATAGTTTGCCCCATTCAACTTTTCTATCCTAGCCAATTCAATTGTAAACAGTTTGCTAGCCATTTACTTAAATCTACAACAAAAATATAGATTTTTCAAATTTAAAATTGTGCAATCTTATAAAAAATTAAGTAATAATTCCAAAAATTAAAGAATATTCAAAATCTCAACAAAGTTTATAAGGTCTAGGGACCTTGATGCAAAGAAACAGGCTAATGCACCAGTCTGTTACGTGCGTCAGCTATGCGCGCCTATAATGTGCACCTGTTACGTGCGTCAACTATGTGCGTCAACTAGGTGCGCCAATTATGTGCGCCAGATAGGTGCGCCTATTTGATGCGCCAAATAAGTGCACCTAATTTAATAATTATCTTATAAAATAAACTTTCTAATTACCAGGTTTCAATCACTTGCAATATTAATCAAGGTCAAACTTTCTATTAATCAAACATGCAACAATATTTAAAATTTAAATTCCTAATAGCAATATTAAATCAACAAATAATTAAATTTCCAAAATTTAAAATTTTGTTTTCTAGCAATGTCTAAATTTCTAAACAAGATATTTAATTCCAGAAAATTATTAAACTTTACAACAATTTCCAACAAATTATTCTAGAAATTTATATAATTTCTAAAAATAATTACTTAACAATTTTAACAAATTTTATTTTAGAAATCATGCACTTTGGAACTACAGTTTTTATTTTATTTTAAATCCAATGTCTACTTACTCAAATAAATATCATTACCCTCCTTTTTTTTTATTAAAACATGTAATATAATCGCCCACCCTCTAAGTTGAACAAAACAAAATGCCTAACCAGTGAAAACGCGGGTGAGGGGGCGGAACAGGGGATATCGTGCGGGCGAAGATCACAAGCACGGGTGACGACGGCTCGCGTGCAGGCGGTGCGAGGAGGGGAGATCGTGTGAGGGGTGTGTGGCGCGTGGTGGAGGCAGATGACGACCTGAGGACGCACGGATCGTCGAGGGCGCGTACGGATGGAGCGTGGAAGGGCGATCATGGGCTGCTGTAGCTACGTACGACCGCAGGTGGCGGTGGAGATCCGCGGGCAAGGGCGACGCGTGGTGGTCCGGCAGTGGCTGCAGACGACAGAGCGATGGCTCTGATACCACTGTTGGACGACGTTTGGGGGCTCCGACGAGGTGGAGAAGATGGATATCCAAGGTATGTTTTTTTTGATAATCCTTTTCCTATGATTTCCATCTCTATATATAGTGGAACCTGTAATCCTCCACCACCCTCCGCCCCCACAACGGCTCCTAATACATTAACGTCGGCCATTAATGTTGACGATTAAAATCATTTACATCAAAGAAGAAACAATCGTCCATTTCCTCCTTCTACATATAACGGTGGACTTCATTGACCACCAACCTAAAGTAATGACCCTGCATGCCATACTCCATCCACAAATACTACCAAAAAAACAAGTTGGTAGGTCAGAGAAGGTAGTTAAGGCAAAGATATGCATATGCAACTTTTACTAGACTTACCGTCAAAAGTGGGTACAACCCGATGTAGGAGCGACGACCCTTCCAGACCACGTCATCCAAACCACAAGTAAAGTAGGCATAACTCATACCGCCCCAATCTTATCAGCCCAAGCGTTCAATGTCGGCTATATACATTAGCTACTCCGCCAACATGCAATAGCTAGAAGTGTCACAAAAAATCAGTCCAAGAAGCTCTAATAGGAAATGACGAAGGACAAAATTGGCTTCCCTCGAGTCGAACGCTAGGCCCAACCAGATCTTCTCGCACTCCCCCAACCAGACTAGACGAAAGTAGTATGTCGAGCAAGTCAAAGCAGGAGGCTCACTGCCCAACAACTACGCAACCTTCGAGAAGCCCTAGGTGGTCGTCCCGACAAGGGGCTCACCACTGAACGGAAGGCTAGAGAGAAACACCTAGTGCTCTGGCAACACAGTCATCTCTCTAAATGGTAGATGGGAGGTGTTCGTCTCGAACCTCCAATGCTCCATGAATGCCCAGAAGAAATAATAATGCGCATGCATAGTTGGGATGCACAGCAAACTACCACAGGGACTCTGGCGTAGAAGGAACTCCCATAGAAACCCTAGTTGACACTCAAAGTGTATAAGCATTGGTGCCCAGAAACACTGCATCTGTCTCTCAGTATCACCCACCTAGCAAAATCATCAAAACAAACTTAGTATCAGAGTAAGAACCAGGAAGATGAATTGTTGCTGAGAAGTAATCGCTTACCTTAAAATCAGCGTGCTCGCTGATACGTGTAGGGTTGAGTAGACGCCCCTCAAAGTTCCCAGATTCCTGCAAAGTATCAAAAGACAAGTAAAGTTTCATTAACATATCGAAAGTAGGGATAAAGTCAGTCAAATCCACATTTACCTCCTCAAGAACAACTGGTCCAGTCTAACGAGCAGGCCCTCATCCCGCCCGTGAGCTAGAGGCACCCCCACTCACCTGGGAGCTCGCAGCTATATACTTTGAACCAGACTGTAGGTAAATCGACATAGCAGATCAGGGAATGGCATCAAAATGGAAAAAGCATACAGCAATAGCATTGAAGCATAAAAAATAGTAACAGAGAGCCAGTATCGAAAGCGAGGAAAACAATTATTCATGTAGAAATCAGTCCAAGCACAGTAGCAACGGCAGTTATGAGTTGCCGATTTGAGACTCAGGCACATTTCATAGCAACCAAGCAACATTTATACAAGCATAGCGAACCATGGGCATTCAGGCAGTATTACAAACTATATGGTAGTAAAATACAATAATAGACGCAATCAGAAGCTAATTACAGGAGGCATTTCAGTCATGATAAGCTAATATGCAACAAGGCAGTGTGGCTTAAGGGGAGGGTGCAGATTGGATGATCATCGCACTCCAGGAAGGCCATTGGGACACCGTACGTCGGCGGGTCTACCACACCCTATCATGTGCCCATCTTCCCTGATTCTTTCAACCACCAATGCTCCACCACAATCACCACTACCGACCTCTCTCCTCCACCAGCAGAAACCAACACCACTGCAACCCCTCGACCTCCTCCATCAAAATCCAACGAAAACCAACACTCAGCCGCAAACCCATTCCAGAACCCAATGGCAGCTCACCATCGGCCTCTGCCACTGACCTCCCTAAAGCCCAGCTAGCCGACGCACCGCCGTGTGAGCTGGTTCACCGGAGCGGCCGGCGAGCCGACGCACAACCCTTAAATTTCCACCTTCAAAACCCAACACAGCCCCACTCGAGCCTATCAACCATGGCCCTCCACAACTCTGACGCACAGCCAGCAACCCATCGTGACGCCACTCACCCCAGCGCAGGCCGAGACCACCAGCCAGCGCCTCCCCGTAGGTCAGCATCGCCGTCCAGGAGGAAAGAAGAAGAAGAAGAACAGAAGCAAATGAAGCACAAAAATGGAGAAACAAAACAAAACATTCAGGAGGGGAAAAGAGGATGGTATTCACCATGGTGACGCCGCCGGAGCCGTCGCCGAAGCCTTCCTCCTCCAACACCAAGAAGCTCACGTCAGGTCCTCACGGTGCCTGTTCCTACTACTCACTGCTGATCGTGCCTCCTTGTCGTTGAAGCCGCCAGATTCCTGCCTTAGCTGCCGTAGAGATTGGGGTAGGAGATGAAGAGTTACGTGAATGAAGAGAGGGAAGGGGTGCAGGAAATTTTAAGAAAAGCATCAGAATAATATTTATGTCCCATAGATGATTTAAATGTTTAAATGAAGCCAAAGGCATCATGAAGCACTTGGTACCGTTTACAAAAAAAAAAACATGAAGCACTTGGTGCAACAATTTGAGAAGAATTTCCCACACTCCAGGACAGACATCTACAAAGTTTGGACTAGAGTGCAAATTTGCTGGAAAAATTATAGATTAGCCCCTAGATCTCGTAGATTTGTACTGATTCCTCTTCAACCCAGAAAATTGTCAGCAAGCTCCCCACATCAAGAAGTGTCACCAGAGACTGCCAGGGAGGCTGCATTGCAACTTTGCAAGATATCCTATCACCTTCGTAAAACCACATATAGACCTCTGTCTTGTAAACAAAAGCAGAGTTCACTCCGTACAATGGACAAAACTTCAACGATACTTCTTGAAGGTGCAGAGCAGCCTTCCAAGCATCCCGCCTGATCGCGAGTGCCCCAAGAAACCCAGCAGATTGCATCATTTTGCAGATTTGCAAAACGACCCCTAAACTTTCCCAAGAGAGCCAAAAGGCTCCTATTCTTCCGCAAAACCTCAGCTCAGCCTTTGTGAGACGCAGAAATATTTCTTGGCACCTGGCCAAACCACAAACACCCAAGCAAATTAGTTCCTGGAAAAATTACAAGGAGGTCCCTATAGTTTTCCAAAACTGTAAATGTAACCCAATTCTCCTCAAGCATTTATTCTACCCCAAACATTCAACCGGACTCCAAGCATATCCATTAGAAATAAGAAAGTGCCCCCTCATCACCCAAAATGCAGACATCATCAAATCAACCGGTTGACAAATAGCACTGTGAAAATTGCAATGAGGTCAGATTTAAGAAGGCTTCTGTCAGAGTAACTATGGACATGTTTAGATTTGACTTTAATAAACTGTTTGATTTAGCCTACTGCTATCTATGTGACCCTACAGTACTTCAATCTCAGTTAGAATGCTTTGATAACATTCTGCAATCTCTGAATTTGGGTGTCAGAAAGGATAACTTGAATTGGTTACCTTCCAAGAATAATATATTTTTGGTGAAGGCGGCTTACAGTTTATTAAATGATGGAGGTCTTTGCAATCCCTTTTATACATGTTTGTGGAAAAGTAATACCCCATTGAAAATTAAGCTTTTCTCTTGGTTAGTTATTAAGAATAAAAATTTAACAAAGGAGAATCTGATCAAGAGAGGTTGGTTAGGCTCCTCCCTGTGCATCTTTTGCTCTACTCACATTGAGAGCAATAATCATCTGTTTTTAAACTGCATATTTGTTAGGAGTATCTGGCGATTTTTCCTGGCTTCTGATTTATACCCTGGTTTTTTTCGAGTTGCAGATTTGTTTCAGTCTTCTCCTCATTTAAAATTTGAATTATCATTTCTTGGTTGGACTTTTTTACTTCAAATCATTCTCTGGTTGATTTGGAAAGAAAGGAATAATAGGATTTTTCGTAATTCTGTTAGATCATATACTCTTGTCATACATGATATTATTTCACTGATGCATTTTTGGGTAGAAACGCTTGTTTCAGGCTTCGAAAATGATGAAATGCTACAATACACCTCTGATATGGCTTCACAAATGGTGGAGCCTTCCATCCCTTCTTCTATTCCATCATCCTCAAGAAATCTTCCTGAAGAGGATTCTCAGAATAATTTGGAGAATCCTGAGGCATGAAATAGTCATGTATTTTTATGGAACTATCTCTATTTGTAGCTTTTAATGGTACTTCTTTGTTTGGTTGTTAATTCTGATACATTTTAAGAGGACTTTAAGGCCCGAGGTACTGTATAATTTTGTCATGACAATGTTCTCTTGGCACCTTTTGCCTTTGAAATAAAAACTCTTAAACCGTTACCAAAAAAATAATTTGCAATGAGGCCCCTACTCTTTTACGAAATTGCAAAATACCCCCTCGACATCTCATGCACTAGTAGTAACACTCAAGGCTATCAATGATGTTTCTTTCAAACAAGTGCTACTTACAATTTGAAGTGATATCCCAAGTAGGTCCCTACACAAATGAGGAAGCACTTTACGACAACATGCAAGTCCTCAGACAATCAACTCAGCCTAAGTCCAGCACCTCGCCAATCATAAAGCTCTAGATATCTTCAACAAGGCAGCCATCAAGCATTCCCAGCATCATCATACATCTTCACAATAGCAATCCAGCCATCAGTAGACCTCTTTATCCTTACCTCTTCAGTTGGTAAGTCTGAAACTTACTATATCCTTCTTTGACCAACAAGTCTGATATATTACCATATCTCTCAATCGATAAGTCTAAAACTTACCTCCTCAATCGGTAAGTCTGAAACTTACTATATCCCTTCTTTGCTTGGCAAGTTTGATATCTTTCCATATCCTCTGGTTGATAAATCTGAAACTTACCTCCTCAATCGGTCAATCTAAAACTTACTATATCCCTTTTTTGGTTGACAAGTCTAATATCTTACCATATCTTCTGGTCGATAAGTCCGAAACTTACCATATTTCTTCTTTGGCTGGTAAGTCTGATATCTTGTTATATCCTCTAGTCGATAATTCCTAAACTTACCTCCTCGATCAATAAGTCTAAAACTTACCACATTATTTGGTCGGTAAGCCCGATATCTTACCATATCCTCAATCAATAAGTCCAAAACTTACCTTTTCGATCAGTAAGTCTGAAACTTATCATATCTTTCTTTAGCAGACAAGTCTGATATCTTGCCATATCTCTCAGTCGGTAAGCTTCAAACTTACTTCCAGGTCTGTAAGTCTAAAACATACCATATCCCTTCTTTAAAAGGCAAGTCTGATATCTTACCATATCCCTTAGTCTGTAAATTTGAAACTTATCGACCTTGAAACTTACCTCTTCGGTCAATAAATCCAAAACTTACCATATCCTTCTTTGATGGGCAAGTCTGATATCTTACCATATGTCCTCGGTCAGTAAGTCTGAAACTTACCATATCCCTTCTTTAGCTGACAAGTCTGATATCTTACCATATCCTTTGATTAGTAAATCTAAAACTTACCTCCTTCGTCGGTAAGTTCAAAACTTACCATATTCCTTCTTTGGCTGACAAGTTCAATATCTTGCCATATCCTCCAGTCAGTAAATCTAAAACTTATTTCCTCGATCTGTAAATTTGAAACTTACCATATCCCTTCTTTAACCGGTAAGTCTGATATCTTCTCATATCCTCTAATCGATAAGTTTGAAACTTACCTCCTTGATTGGTAAATCCGAAACTTACGACATTCTTTGGCCGATAAGTCCAATATCTTGCCATATCCCTCAGTTGGTAAGTCTGAAACTTATCATATCATTCTTTGGTCGATAAATCCGATATCTTGCCACATCCCTCTTGGTCGATAAGTCTGAAACTTACCTCTTTGGTCGATAAGCTCAACACATACCATATCCTCCTTTGGCAAGCAAGTCCAATATTTTACCACATTCCTTGGTTGATAAGTTCGAAAATTACCACATCCTCCTTTGATTGGTAAGTTCGATATCTTGCCACATTTTTTAGTTGGTTAGTCGAAACTTACCACATTCTTTCTTTGACTGACAAGTCCGATATCTTGCCACCCTCTTCCCCCTTCTTTCTTTTTAGACTGATAACCCAAATTATTCAGCTGATGACTCTATCAACTTATCATACCCCTCTTAGTACAAGTGTGATTGCTTCTCATGCCCTACACATATTGTTGTGACTGTCAAACTTGTCGCTCAACATAGCATCTCATCATTCCTTTAGCATGCATCGGTTCTGCTACCATCATTCATTGGCATGCAACATTGGCATTGCTTACAACATCATCAACATCAGCATTAAGCTAGCATTGGGAATTGTCATCACCCATGCATATTGTCAACATTGCACAGAACGGCACACACCCCCAGTAGATTTCAACACACTAGCATACATCACAATGGCATGTGTTCTGCATCAACACCTACGTTCGCATTTGGGTGACGAGTCATAACTTTTGGTACATCTGCTGGATAAATGTCTCAATGCCAACAGCAAGATTTTCCTCCTGTGGACTCGAGCGGAGTGTCTTTCTTAACCCTAAGCATTGGTCACAATTCCCTCAACCTCACTTAGGGAGCAGCATCTGTAGATACCCTGATTTTGCAATCGTCCGATGGCAGACTTCCTTGGAAGAACGTGCTCAAGTTGGTATAAACCCAACCATCTCCTATACCCAACACATTATTCAAAATTTATAGTTTCAAAGTCCAAAACCAAAACCTCGGCCATAACCACCAGCTTAGGCCCATTCATGGACCAGATGCTTAGTGGAATAGGCCAAGATCCATGCTCCAGGCCCTACACTAGCTAAGCTGAGAGTATTTGCAACGAGTTACCCTCGCGCATGTCCCTTACGGGTTAGCGGTATGGCTATCTTGGGTCAGTAACGACAGCCAAACGATTAAGTTGTCTTTTCACGAAAGGAACATCAAATCCTTGTCTACTATTGACTCGCATGGATCTAAGCGTAGACTACTTTCTACCCGGTCCATGCTACCCCCCATGACATTTTAAAAGACCATCAAATCCTCATGATTAAATCTCACCCACACCTATGAGAGTAGTTGGACATCAACAGCTCTTATTTATCCTAGCCTTCTATATAACAATCTACCACCTCCGACGAGTAGGCTCTCTGGACTCTCTCTGGCTTCTCATGCTCTCTGGTCTCTCATCTTTCTTGCTTCTCCTGCTTGCCCATCTCCCAACACTCACCATTCCCCCAACAACCAACTAGCCAGTTCGCCCTCCAAGCTGCCATACACCTGTCCAGAGAATAACCAGTGAGTGTCCAGCCTTAGAACACTTACCACCTCCATCGCTAGGCCCCCAATACATGAGGACTTGGACTCCCTATCCTCTATTGAGCCCTATCGGTCAACCTCCACCAAATTTCACCTACAGACGTTGACGTAGAGCCGTCCTCCGAGGAGCAACAAACGGTCATGCGGGAAGCACACATCCAGGTCACGACACAGGTACAGACCTCTCCCCCCATTTTTGTTGCTTCTTCTGTGGCCTTGTTTTATTTCCACATTGTTTGCATTTGATTTTTGTATTATTTCCATATTGTTTGCATTTGATTTCTGTCGTCGTTGTATCTACATACTACAATGCATGCCGCCGACGGACGTCATGGACCCGTGTGAGACTGATGGCCACTGAGCATGTGGTCTAGACTATCTCGACGCCCCTCTTCCTGCTCTCGTATCCTCTCTAGCGTCACAGTCTCCCCTGAGTTCATGACCCATTCCAATGGTCAGCCGAACAAAGACGAGTCACAATGTAGTCCATGAGGACGAGGGAAGGCTCATTGCATTCCCATGCATATGCTTGTATTTTGGACATCTCCCTCAACCTTCCTTAGCACCCCCCAGGCGTCAAACCAAGGTCCTCAAACCTCAGACATGGTCGGAGGAGACCCATTTGGACGGTGGCACAGTTGGGAGGTGAGGAAAGAGCATCTTGTTTCAATGCATGCTTGCCTTCATTAGCATCCCATCTTGGTTTTCTTATAGTTGATGCATGGATGTTTGGCTTTGATTCTTCTAAGGAGACGATGAAGCTTTGTAGCTTGGAACAAAGTCTTGTACGCGTAATGGCCTCGCATATGGGCCTCACGTTTTGCCAGATCCAGAGTGAAGATAGACTGAGTTTGTAACGCCTTGATTCCGGATACGCTACTAAATCACTGTGTCATAAGTAAAAGTACATCAATTACAGAAACATTAAATAACTGTAACTAAAGTTCACCTTCAGGATCTTAATGTACGGCTAGAAACTCGACTCCTACATCGGAACTCGACTACACCAAACTGCACCTGAAAACCAATCAAGCATACGTGAGTAACATCTAAGTCACTCAGTACGTACCCCAAACACACAAACACATTTCTTTGCAAAACTATTAAAAATCACCTTTTTAACTTTCAAAGGTTGGTTTTCTTTTGGAAATCCTCTTTTCTTTTAAAATATCATTCCCTTTTCTTTTGTTTGAAATCACTTGGGAATTAAATCCCAAATTCAACTCTTTTCGAAACTCATCTTTCTTTTCTTTTCAAAATGTTTGGAAAATTATTCCAAATCACATTCTCTTTCAAAAACACACCTTTGCATTTTCATTTAAAACCATTGGAATTCATTTTCCAAAACATGCCCTTTTTAATACTTGGGATTTCTCCCTAAAATCACACTTTCAAAATTCTATTTCTGACCAAATCCAGCCTAAAACACAATGCCTCTCAGGCTCAAACACAAAGTCATAAATACTGACTGGTAACTGATTAAAACATCATCATTATTTCATCTCAGGATTTTAAGACCATTCATATGTCCAATCCTAGTCAACCACATTTCTTTTCATTGTACATTTCCACTTTTCTTTAATGGTGTTACCTTGATCAGGAGTAACTAGGCACACACGTAGTAAGCGAGGACATCATTTCCCCTACCTCCCTGCACTGCCGTGGTGAAATTCCCCGTGCGGGATGCCACCGCCCAGGCCAACCAGCCTCAATTTTATTTTCATATAAGCACAGGGATACGTCTTTGTCTGACGTCCCATCGGTGACCCGAACAACTAGGTACAATGACCCAGGCTCAGCCTACACCGTCGGTGACCCAAACAACTAGGTATCACGACCCAGGCTCGACCTACACTGTCTCAAGCTCAACAACCACAGTCGTGTCTGGCAACTGGTTTCATTGGAGCCACATACTCCTACCACGTTGTCGACACCAACCCCCGTAGTTCCTTAACACATTTTAGTGTTTCATTATCAAAACTCTTTAAGCTTATCTTTAAAAACCATTTACATTTCATTTTTTTCGTTGCAGGAATCTGTCTCCATACAACACTTGACCCTCCACTAGGTCACAACTCAAATCATGAAAACCATGCTTAAAATCATAAATTAGGTCTCATGCCCAAAACTACACAACATCAACCTTTTTGTTCGCTTATAGGGTCTAAAACCCAAAATCATGTCCAAATCTATTTATTTGGGTTCCTCATTCCTCCATGTCATTACATGGGGAAAACACCATTAACACATGCTTAATCTCCATTTAAAACCTTTTATTTCCATCATTTATGTCCATTAATTCATATAGGCCAGGGGGTGAAATCGACAGACCGAATTCAAATTCGTTATACCGAAAGTTACTGATTCAGTATACCGAATACCTTCGGTATACCGAAACCCCCTGTTTCGGTCGACCGAGAGATTTTGATCTGCCGAAACCAGGGATCCTAGCACAATCTGTCAGGATTTCGGCATACCGAATTTCCCGCAGATAGGGCACACCCCTGTTCCAAGCGGCCAAAATCGCCCAAGGTGGGAGCCTCGATCGGACCTCCCAAACACACACCAAAATTTCCCAACAAATCATGGGGCGTAGACCCTTGAGTCTACTTCAAAATCCCTCAAACCATTCTTTAATCCATCAATGATGTGATTCATACAAAAATCACAAAGGGGAAGAGCTTAGTTGAACCTATTGTAGCTCACATCCCACAAATCCATACGAATCCACCAAAATCCATCCTAACCGCATGATTTCTACATGTTCATGCTATTTATCACATTTCCATCCATTTTATGATTTTCTACGATTTTACATGCATTTCATCTCAATTTCGTATATTTAACATAATCTACTGGGAGTATGTAAATGAGTAAGGAGTAGGGCCACGTACCTCAAGTGGCACTCCGACGATCTTCCTCACTCCCCTGAGTCTCCTCTCGCCCCGGCTAAGCCTCCTCCATCGGCGATCTACCTTAACTAGCTCCTCCTCAGCCGCACGTCGTCTGCTCTCTCCTCCTCCTTTCCTTTCTCGCCACTCTCCTCCTCTGCCCCCTCCTACCTCCCTCTCTTTATCTCTGCCTCCTCCCGCATGGAGCCGGCCATCCATCCCGTCGGAGGAGACGGGAAGGCACAGGCCTCCGTTGTTGATGGCACGGGTGTGGAAGAAGAAGATGGGGAATGGGTGGAATGGTATGGCTCATGAGAGAGAGAAAAAGGAAGGAGAAAAGAAGAAAAGAAAAGGAAGAAAAGACGGACAAGTAAACCGAGGCGACTATGCATCCTCAAATCGGACTCCACATTGGTCCCAAATCACAAGCAATAGCACAACAAGCCAGCCACAAGCTCACACATACAAGAAATAACAGATTATCCATTAATAAATTATTTACACAATATTGCAATTAATTACATGGTTTACAAGTAAAAATGGATAATCAGGCCCAAATGTCATAGAGTTATTGCCCCTCTATTGCTTATTCTTTGGTTTTTATGTGCTACATCTTACTTCATCACTTCATCTCATATCTCCTATTGCTTTTTACAACTCTTTGATCATGATTTACCATGCATCATCACTTGCTTCCAAGCATACATCCATTGGTACTTAAATGCATACATAGTGTAGACACCTCAATTTTCTAATTTTGCAGGATGGAGATGTGGTGGCTGAGCTCTAATCCTAATTGGACCCATTTAATTCATGGAAGCCCATGGGGGCCCACATAGGCCCATTGAGCCCAATTGAGCCCATGAAGCCCCACAATAGCTCAACCCACTTACTTCTCTTTCCTTTCCAACCCAACACCCCATTTTCTCCTATTTGACTTTTTTCCACCAAAATCAAACCTATTTCTCTTATTTTTCTCCCCCATCTTCATTTATCAATGTTTACTTACCAAAACATGCAAATATTTCACCCAACTGAATCCATCTTCCTCCCCTCAATTCCACACAATTTCAGCCTTCTCCCTTGACTTCACCTAGATCCCACGAGCCAGTTTCAACCCAGCCCGCACCCCACTAAGCCAGCAGCTTCCAAGGCAGCTCAACCACTGGATCAACCGTCGTCGGAGGAGCTTGGATCGCCGTCGATCCTTGTCGGCAGTAAAGGGGACAAATTGGAGCGCGAGGGGGACAGTCGTTTGCTGTCTGCTGGGCTGTTACAACTGCGGTTAGGAGTTTGTTACTATTTCTGTTATGTGTTGAGTGCCCTCCGGGTTGGTTTGTTGGGTTGTTGCTCGCCTATAAAAGGAGATGTAGAGACAGCGACTAGGAGACCCCTTCACCGCACGAGAGAGCCAAGAGTTGAGAGCGAGAGAATTCCAGAGCAATAGGAGAGTTCACGGAGAGGAACGACAACCATTTCCAGAGCTCCGGTGAGCTTCTTCACTGCTAGACCAGGTACACACCTTACAGAGCTCAATTATTTGCTAGAAAACATTCCTAGGACTTCCCCTTTGCTTCCAGGATCGATTCCAGGAGGCCTAGAGGCCTCCTCTAATTTGTGTAGTGCCCTAGGTCCCGCCGGAGTCAATTTTCGACACCCTAGGTGGGGGCACTAGCTCGGGGCTCATCCCTGGTCCCAGTGCTGTGGTTTAGTTCTCCCCTAGTCTTCTCTCTCTTTTCCCCTTCTCCTGGCCCTGCTCCAACTGCTAAGGTGTGCCCTGGGAGGACTTCGCCGGAACCAGCTCCGTCACCGTCACCAGGGAAGAAGCACCCCTGCTTGAGCCCGCTCGCCGCTTCGAGCCTCGCCGTGGTGATCCAGCCCTGCAAGGGCCTTCCTTTGGCCTTGCTCGATCCTCCGAAGCCATCAAGAATCCCCCTCGATCGTTGGATAGCTCCCGCAACCAAGCCCGCCGGATTGCTCGGATTTCGACAGCCGATGACCACCGGGATGCACACGAAGCTCCGCCCCACGCTCTTGGATGAGGGGAAAGCGCCTACATCACCTCCTCAACTCTTCAGAAGCCTCTGATCGCAGCGTCATCGCCCTGAACGCCTCCAGCATAGCGGGTGTGTCGTCGGAGCAGCCCGATTCCAAGCGAGGAGGGAGGACCGTTTCAGCCATCAGAACATGCATCCACACCGTCGGATGTCATCCTTTCCTTTCCTTCTTACTTCCCGTGGAGTCTGATCTAAGATCAAATCATGGGAAGCTTTGGTTTTCCAGTCTTGATGGTCACTGGCTAAGGAGCTCCGTCGCCGGCGACCGTCGTTCTTTTTTTTCTTTTAAAACAATTTAAAAAAACATTTATTTTAATAAACGTCTGAAACATTGTTTTTCTTTCATTTAGGTCCTTCTGGTATTACTTTTAGATCCTTTTATTACAATTAGGTTTTTCAGTCATTTTTCTTAAATCTTTCGAATAAAGTTTTAACTGAAAATATTACATGTTTTTCCCTGAACATTTAAAATAATGTTTTCTGAGTTTAAAACTTTAATCAAAGCCCTCTAGTTCTTTTAAAATGTTTTTTGCTTTAGACAAATTGCATAGAGGCCCCTGAACTTTCTCAAATTCTTTCTGAAGTTCATTTTTTCTATAGAAATTGCATTGAAGCCCTTGTATTCTTTTAAATGTTTCTGAATGCTCATTTTTGATGGTTAATTTGCATTTAAATCCCTGGACTTTATTGAAACATTCCAGAATGCACATTTCTTTGGTTTATTTGCATTTAAACCCCCTAGACTTATTTTAAAACTTTTCTGAAGCATGTTTTCTCAGGATAAATTGCACTTTAACCCTCTGTCTTTATTGAAATTCTTCTAGATGCTTTATTCTGCTAGGCAATTTGAAGTTTAGCACATGTACTTCATTGATTTTACTCTGATTGCCTGTTTTCAGGGGTAAAATGTTCATTTTGCCCCTAAAACTTCCTAGATCATTCTGAGACATTTTTTCTTGCATTTCGATCCTGATTTTATGTAGAATTGATTTTAATGCATGTTTTAGTGGTAAAATTGCATTCTGACCCCTAGAGAACTTCATTTTGACTAGGGATGCACATTTGACCCTAGAATTCTTCATACTTGCATAGAATGTATTTTTCTATATATTTTTGATGACTTGGGCTTCAAAACTTCAGTTTTCCTCGGAATTTAGGCTTTTTGCACAAAACCCCCTGGAGTTTTCATATTTGCATTCACACTTGCATTTTGCATATCTTTTTGCACAGATTTTCTCATCTTTTCTTCCCAGCTTTGCGTATGTTTTCCTAGCTTGATTCCGCTTGGTTTACTCCCTATTTTCCTCGATTTTCTGTGATTTTCACATGTTTTGATTTTCCATCGCCCGAGGGCGTACATTAAAAGGCTTGTCAAAGCCGACATGGTCCTAGGATGAGGATTATTTCCCCCTTTTTTTGATTTTCTCGTATTTATCCCAACTTCCACTGTTTTGCGAGGTGTTTTCTGAGAATTTCACGATTTTCACGATTTCCTCATCGCCCAAGGGCGTACAGTAAAGCGGCATTTTCAATGCCTACATTTGTTCCTCAGATTAACTTTTTCCTTTTATTTCACTTCTTACTTTGATTTGGCATGTTTTCAATCATCTTCATGCATGAGCATATAGAATAAGCAAGCATACATTTAGCAGACCATTGACAATAGGAAACCTAGAAAGACCGAGTTTTCTCGAGCGCATGGGGGTGCCTAACCACTTCCCCATGCGTAACCAGAATCCTTACCCTTTCTCTGGCCCGCATTCATTTGTGCATTGTCCATTAGGCACGGAACACACACATGCATTCTGCATCATATTTGCTTCTCGATTTTCTTGTGTTTTTTGGTTTTCCTCGTCTTTCCATTAAAAGACTAGGTGGCGACTCCTTTCCTTATCCTTTTTGTCTTCCCTTTGGTGTTTCCGGGTCTAGTCTTTTCCTCTGGATTCACCATTTTCGTCGTGACCGTATCGGATCTCCTTGTGTGTTTCCGCACACTGAGTAGTAGGAGAGCCGCGCAAGGGTTCCACCGGCATGGTCACACATAGTCACGCATGTGAGCGATTAAGTTGAGAAAGACCGATTCATTAGGCGTATTGATGTGCCTAATACCTTCCCCATGTATTATAAGAGTCCTTATCCTTTCTCTAAACCACCATGACCAATGTATCACATCCATTCGGTGCGGAACATTTGCATTTTATCTAGCATTGTTTTATCACGCTTTCTTGCATGGTTTTCCTCGTCTCCTATAGTTAATAGACTAAATGGCAATTCCATTTCCTTAACTTTAGTTTCTTTTGGTTTGGTGACTTCGAGTTGAGTGTCCTTCTTCAGATTTACCTCTTCGTCGGGACCTTATCGTCTTGTAGACACTCCCATGTATGAAAGTTCCCCCCAATCGCTGACATGGTCACAGTGTTGAAAGATTTAGTTTTGCATTTACTTTAAGTTGTTATAGGTTTTAAGAAAGATGAATTTAGAAGAAAAACTTTGTCACTAATTATAATTGATATAATTACTTGAGGTGTGAGAAATTTCTGTCAAACTTTACATTCTATATCAAGTAATATGTCATCTATATAGCTAATCAAAGGTTGATTGCAAATTTCATGTTTATCTTGTGAGTATTACGAAACTTTGAAATGATTATCTATTTAATTAATATATATCATTGTGTTTATCACATACAAAGTAGTATGTGAATTCTACTTAAAAAGAGTAATTGACTTAAAAAATTCTCCACTAAAGAAAGTACTTAAAGTTAGTAGAGCCCTTGCTAATAGTTGTAATTGAAGTTGCAATTCATAAAATTAAAATTCTAAATCCAAGATTTGAAAGCTTAGTGTTTGGTTTTCTTTTTGATATTTTAATGTTTAATTAATGGTATTTTATATTATTAGACCTAGTAATATTCTTTAAAATGCATGGTGAACTTAGTTGGTAATGCTATGGTGTAGATTGAAATTGGCTTCATTGTGTAACCATGCCGGCGACAGCTTCAGGACTTGGTGTGAAAGGCCAAATACACGAGGAACGACAAAGTCACGGCAAAAATAAAATAAAAATGTAGGAGTCACCACCTAATCTATTAAAATGTAAGACGAGGAAAACCATAAAAAGAATCATGCAGACAAACCAATGAAAAGCAGGTCATAAACCAGAAAATGGGTAAGGATCCCTGTTACGCACGAAGAAGGTGTTAGGCACCCTCGTGCGCCCGATAAATCGGTCTTTTATAGGTTTCTCATTTGCTTATGAAATGTTGGCCTTTCAGCCTTTACTGTACGCCCGAGGGCGATATGCCATGCCATGCTAAGTGAGTGGTGTCTTATAAAAAAATAAGGGTACATGGAGTGCAGGGTGTGTCCTAATGCTCAGAAGTATCACTCATACATCAGGTCAAGTGTCGATGCAAAGATATTGCATAAATAAGATCAAGGATCCAAGTATTTTGAGCGATTTTTCATCCTTGCTTTACTACATGCTATGTATGATCTAATCATGCACAAAAGGTTAAAAACAGAAAAGGGACTTCCTGGATATACCAAGGAAGAAAGCCAAAGAAAACTGAAAGCTAATTGAAGCTGGAAATCATGCTAAAAACCATGCGAAAACTGTTGTGTGCTACTGAAAACAGGCTGATGCGCCTGTAAGGTGTGCCAGACTAGTGCTCCAGTATGGTGCTCCACTTATGTGCTTCTATGCGGTCCGATGCTGAGGAAAAAATAGAAATCTATGTAGTACAAAATCATGTATAAATGCGCTCAGAAAATTATGCAATTCAAAGTTCTTGTGAGAATGGGAAATATCCTTCTAAAAATGAAAGACATGTAAGTATGAGAAACTCATGGATCTTGTGCTCAAGGACTAGTAGTCTCGCACAAGGCCACATCCTACTCATGCTGAATGAAAACACGGTTCAGCCATGTCACAGGATCATGGGATGATGCATAGAATCTACATAGAGGAGCAAAGTACAATCAGCCTACCAGATTTAGACTGTGGACTGAACAATCAAAGAGTAAAACAACTGATAAAACAACATCATTTAAGGCTGAAATCATGCATGCGAAATCATAAAATATCAGAGAATCATTGTCAAAAGAATCAGACTCAACATCATTTGGGAAAACATGCAGATGAGGATGCAAATGAGGGTGATTTGCTCTCCGACCAGTCTGGTGCACCAGAATGGTGCGCCAGAGTGGTGCTCTGATGTAGTGTGCCGCTCTGGTTCGCCATATAGGTGCTCCAGAATGGTGCTCCTCAGAAAATCTGAATCAGACTGCAACCTGATTCAGAGAGGCGATTTCTTTTAACCCAGATTTGTTTATGCAGATGACAAGAGATTAAAGAAAACATGATGAAATGCTAACAAGTGAATGTATTTTATCATTAGTTTTTAATCATGGCAAATCATGGGTTCATGGCTGAAGATACTTGGATGAGATTCTAAAGCATAAGAAATGTGTGCGTGAGCTTGGCCATTATATGCATATGATGGATACATGAAGAACATATCTACTGCACAATTCCTAATATATACGTACGCGAATCATGGTTCCTTGTGTAAAGTAATAGAAAAGGAAAATAACTACTCATAGGAATAACAAAGTGCAGATTTTTATCTTAAAGGTTTACATGCATAGCATCTCACATAGGAAACAAACAATCTTATCATAGGACTCTCATATAAATAGCAAGAAATCAAATTATATATGAAGTCTAAGGCATGGTTTATCCAATGCAAGAACTAAGATTTAAAAATGAAAACATGAAGAGAGGAACCTACCTTGTCCAATGTGTTTCTTCTTAGAGAACCCAAGATAATATGATCCTTGTTGCTTTGGAAGGGCTGAAGATGCTTTGGAATGCAAGGGAATACTCCAGAAAACGAGAATGGGCTGCTGGAAAGAGTATATGGCATGCTCAAGATGCTCTCTTAGATTAGGATTGTTGAATCAAGGTTTTCTAACCCCTTCTAATGGTTGCCTACAGGTGTCCTTATATAGGATTTCTCAAGGGTAACTCCTAGAGAATACAAGGAGCATCGTAAACGAAGAGCCTGGGAAGATTCCATGGCATATTCATTGGTGGAGGTAACAGTCATGGGAGGTGGAAAGCCAACAGTCAGCAATCTGAGAAGTGGCTGCACGCTAGCTTGGTGCGCCAAGTAGGTGCGCTAGGCAGGTGTGCCAGCCTGGTGCTCCAGCTAGGTGTGCCACTGTAGTGTTCCTGCTCGATGCTCCAAACAGGTGCTCCACATTGGTGCTCTAACTTGGTGCTCTCCCCTACCTGTCTAGATTTCTAATTAGGTTGTCGGCCTGCTATAGGTTTGTGGTCGGTTTAGCTAATGGGATTAGGTTTGCCACATCCAAAGTAATATCTGGAAAGCTTATCTATGAGTTACCTCAAAATCAAAATGTCTACACATTGTTATCACCAAACAAATTGTACAAGGTTTTACAATGAAAAGAATAACATTATAAAGAACATCATATCCATTCCATCACACTTTTTAACATAAATAAACTCGTCGTCTTGTCTCATAATTCTACCACAACACCTTCCTTCCCATTAAAACTCCTAGTCCACTACCACCATTGCTGTCCTACCATTATCTCCATGGCTCTCCCATCGTCTCTATCATCATCCCCCAACATCTTTGTTGGTGCCTTTTATCACTTTCTCCATCGCCTTCTTACGTACTAAAAGTCCCATCTCCATCATTGCCTTCCCATTATCTTCATTAGAGTCACCTACCATCTTCTTCGTTGCCTTTCTTTGTTGTCATCTCCCACTATCTTCGATGTTGCCATCTACCACCATTTGAGTCATCGCCATCTTTACCTTTACATACCACCCACCACTGTCCTTTTCTAGTTCACCACTACTATCTTCATCCTCCCACCATCTGCGCCACTATCATCCATCGCCTTCTAGGGGAGAGGAAGTGGTGGATGGGACTTTGGTTAGGTTCTCTTTTGATTAAGGTTTCCGAAAAATTAGAAAGAGTATTCGAATTTTGTATGAATTAGTTATCCATAATTCCTTGAGTACTTTTTCAAATTTTATGATTTATACATGAATGTGTGTATGAATATTGAATAGTATTCCAAAATTGAGAGTGTACTTATCTATAATTTATGAAAATTATATGGATATTTATATGAATATTGTTCCAAAATTCTTTAAGTACTTTGCCAAATTTTATAAAGAGTATAAGTATATTTTTTTATTAATACTAATCTAGAATTGAATTAGTACTTCCCCATATTTTATGGTCTATAAATGAATTTTCGTATGATTACTAGTCCAGAATTGTGTGAGTATTTCTCTAGTTTTTGGGAAGAGTATATAAATGCGACTCTGAATACTATTTCATAAATGATTGAATACTGTTTGTATAAAGCAGTAGATTGTCAATGTAAAAGCGTGAATATTATTTACGTAAAACATGAATATTTCTGTAAATGTGAATACTAAAACACAAGGTAAAAAGTTCGAAGGTGCACATAATCCTAAAGTCCATGTAATCTCTCACGACTTTCATGAAAAAAATAACAGTTTCCTTCTTTTTTTTCCCTGCTTTCAAAGTCAACATAGTCTAAAGATGTCAGTGTCCTTTTGACTACACTGTATGTGATAAATGAGCAAACATTACATTTGAAGCTGCCCATAAAATTCCCTGAGGACTAAACCTAACAAGATTCAACGATTCAAATGCGGGAGCGCTTTGATTTGACGCGAAAGCTATGATCGTAAATGAAAATTTTCCCCCAAGTAAAACTATAAGGGTGGAGAAATTGTGCCATGATGACCTTACTGATGTTTACGGTCAAGGGATCAAGAATTTCGAACCCATTATGCCTTTATTGTGTGTATATCTCAGTTCATCTACTCTGCCAGTAATGGAAGTTTGTTTTGCATTAGCAAGTGTGTTTTCATTGACCATCACAATGAATATGCAATGCCTGGTAATCAGTGACATGATTCAGAAATTAAAGAACGTCAAAAGCCTTTAGCAATGGGAATTGTTCCAGTTAAGATCTTTTTTTAATTTTTCGTTGGCTTAGAATACGAATTGTTCCGGTTGAGAACTTTTTTTTATTTTCCGTTGCCTTTAGAAAGGTATGGATTTAGTTTCATATTGATTTCTCAGGTTTATTTAAGTAGCCAATGGGTTCTAACTTTGACAATAATTCTTTGCAATGTTAACTTAATAAATTTTTTGAGATTATTAGTAATTTATAGCTCAGTGAAGAAGTCGATGATATTACTTAGATTCCTACTGTCAACAAATGTTACTCTGTTAAGAGTTGTTATGATTCTTTAAATGATGGTAGGCTTAAATGTCCTTTCAAAAATAAAATCTAGAATAACAAGATTTCATTGGAAATTAAACTCTTTCTATGGCTGACAATTCAAGATAGAATTCTATCTCGGGAAAATCTTATGAAGAAAGGATGGCTAGAACAGTTCTCTTGCCCCTCTTTTACCTGCAGCCATGAAACTATCTCTCATATCCTTCTAACATGTCCAATAGCAATTCAAGTCTGGACTTTCTTTTTGACTAACGTCTCTACTCTTTTTATTGTCAATTTGTGGGACATATATTCTTTGAAAATGATTGTAAAATATTCTAACAATATTTTTGTTTAGAATCTTCTCGTTCCAGTAGTATTTTGAACCATCCGGTTAAAGAGAAATAATAAAGTTTTTAGAAATAAATTTAGACTTATTCATTTTATTATATCTAGTATTATTTCGCTAATTAAATGTTGAAGAGCCAAGTACTGTACAGGATACAATTGTAATGAATTCTCCCCAACTCTGGATAATATATAGCATGGATGGGACCAGGATTGGATATATCTAACAGCTCAATCTATTACTTCTTCTATTAGACTATCTGTTCTAGGCTCCAACACCCAGGTTGTCCTTCAAGCACCTACGGTAGAGAATTCTCCTTATGATCCTTTCTAGTCTGGAGTTGGAAATGAAATTTAGAGTTCTATTGTAGACTTTTATTTATGGGTTTGTTTTATTTGACCTGTATTATTTTGAACTTCTGATTGGTCGTATGTTTTAGAATTTTATCTTTGAACTGTATATTTTGAACATCTTATCACTTGACAGTAGTTTTCATAGCCTAGTGAAATATATACTTAATAACATTGACCGATTTCACAGTAGTTGGGAGATGGTATAAACTCGCCACGCCTCCCCCCTCCTGTCCCCTCTAAACCGATAACAAAAAAAAAACATTGACCGATTTCACAAAAAAAAAAAAAAACTGTTACCATGAAAGAGGTTGATTAAGTTCTAATGATCTTGATAATGCCTCATTGTCACATTGACTGGGAGAACTTTAAACTCGCCACAGGTCTCGGGTTCAAATCCTGAGACATGTATATTACCGTTTACAAAAAAAAAAAGTTCTAATGATCTTATATGTTGCCCCTGTTTCTCAAATTACGAAGCAGAGAAAGCGCGACTCCAATGTACCAAGGTTGTTATTAAGGCTGAGAAAGTTAATAATGACAGACCACACCATTTAACATAAGGCTGATGAAAGCGGGGAACAACGTGGTTGGAGTATCGATTCTCTCTGGGTTCAGGGTGGTTGAGATAAGATTTTAATAGTTGCTGGTCGTGGTTTATTTTGCTAAATATTTTTACTTATTAACACATGATTATTTATATACCATTATTCACAGACTCACTAATTCATTACACAATTGGGGAAATCTTGACTCTTATTTATAGTGATAAATAACACGTAGTTCATTACTTGTGAAGAAAGCTGAACCTAGTTAGTTTATTACATGATAACCATGGATAACACAACGTACGGAAGTAGCTCACGATCACAATCATTGTCTAACAGGACTTTAAGAACAGACGAACTTAATAATAATAGTCTAGGTAGATTCCCTATATGGTGCTTTATCTGCCCGCAACTAGAAATAATTGTCTAGTCTAGGTGGCTCACAATCATTGTTTATCAAGGTTTTGCCGGTAGGAATGCGATACGAAACTACAAATACAAATTCAAATATAATTATAATTTTCAGATACAAATGTGAATATTTGGATTTTTAAATATCTAATGATCTATAGCAAGACGTGATACATGTAAGTTGAACACATAACTTTTTCTCAAACAAAGGCCTTAACTATTGCACTAATGATATATACAAGTCAAAAGTACACATCTAAAATATTTATTATGTTATTATTAACTTATTATAATAATAATAATAAATACTATTGTCAAATATTCGTAATTAGAACAAATGATAATTATAAAAAATATTATATTAATTTATTTATAAACTAAAAAACATATCTATAATTGATTTTTATTCTTTTCATCACGTACTCACGTAAGATTTGATTATTATATCAATACTATTTCTTCTTCAATATAGAAATAAATTATCATATTTAAAAGTATTTGTATCATATGAGTATGTCAAAGAATATACCTATTTCATATTAATTTCATTTACACTACTTCAGTCATTGTAGATTTATTACTTATGAAACATGTTTGTAATTTTATTTTATCAAATTAACATTTATTTTGTAAATCTATAATTTATGAATTATTATACCAACATTTCAACTTCATAGTTGTACCACATTCTTTTAATATTCATTTTTTTTACATATCCAAATTTGATCCATATCCTTTTTATTTTGTATTTGATATTCAACAAATATCTAAAAACCATTCTCCATATCCATATTCAAATATTTTAAACCAATGCAAATATGATAAAAACATACATCAATCCATATTCAATTTGCTTTTTAAGCTGTCGGTGTTTTGAACAAATAACACCTTGTACTTACTTCTGGTTATAAGGAAATTAAGAGGTAGGGCTCTAGTTTCTCAAACTATAGCTCCTAGAAGTTTTCTTAGATGTTCAATTGTTGCACAAAAACATCACCAAAAAGTGAGTCTCGCAAGTGTAATTTTGACAATTTAAACATCTTTAAGAAACAAAAAATATTTCATAAGAATCCTCGTTTATTTTTCCCCTATGGAGCCCAAGCTGCGACTACCATGTACCCAAATTTATAAAAAATGAAACTGTCGTTGAAATATTCTAAATAAAGGTGAAGTAGGATTCCAACGAAAATGTCAATTATAGGAATACCTTTGGACTCCTCTCTTCCTAGTATCCTAGAAAATAGATGATCAATAACTGATCAGCCATACATAAAGATAACATTAACATAATCAAATAATAACCAGTTGTCAATACATCAATTGGTGAAATATTATCTAAAACACCATACCAAATTGACTTCCCAAAAAAACGTAGATAGCAGGTACACAAACAAAAATTATAAGCCAACTTGCCAAATGTGTCACCAATAAGCAATCATATATAGTTACGAAGTCATATCCTATATACATTTACATAGCCCGACGGAAGTTTTATTGCAGTCTGTACGTACCATTGAAAATTCACTTCGTGTCCAAAACAAGCAGAAGTTACTGAAATGGTACCAAAAGTATGGTCCAAAAGTATACCCTGCTTTTCGGCTAACCAAGGCCAAAAAGTTCAGAGATTTACAACTCATGACATTGATTCTCCCACACAATATGCTGATATATTATTCACTGCAAAGGAAAATTGTGTCGTAATTGAGACTTCAAGCAAAGTCTATCAATTCTTCATTTTACCAGCTCTTCGTAACAGTGACTCCAATAAAGTAACGCTCGAGGTGCAAAAGATGCCTGCCACCAATTTTTGACACATATAGAGCACCAAACTATGTAAAAAAAGAGCTTTTCGTACCTTGTTCCGTAGCAAGATTCTCAGAAATAATTATGATGAAAAAGCAAACTTGATAAGCTCGCCAACTTAACCTACCAAGGGAAAGGCGTTTCTCAATATATATTGAAGCTTGCAACAGGTTAAAAAAGGAGTTCCACAATGAAATAATACCATAAATTCTGCTCCCCATTTTTTTCCCAGAACCTCCGTATGTAAATACAATGTACAGAACGCGAATTAGATTAGTTGAAATTAACCTAATTCCAGAATGTTAGTAAAGCTTATCTTGCCATCAGCCGATTGCAGCCTAAAGTTTCACTGGATTGCCTATGTACAGTGCTGCCTTTTCTCAATCAGGAAGCATCAGTAAATTCTGAAGAATTCCACAGTTGAAAGCTTAGTGTAGTGGAACCGTCCATCTCTTCTCACTTTAATGAACTCTGAAGTCATTAGTGTAGTGGAAATGAATGTCTATGAATTCAAGACAAGTGTACTGAAGTCATGATTCCATGTCGCAATAGCTTTCTCTTTAGGAGACTAACAGGTCACTTGTGTGTATGTTCAGAAATCACAAGTTGTCACCATGTTGAACATCATCTTCCTAAGAGCTTGCAAACTTCTCTGGTGATTTTTCCTTGTGATTCTCTAATCTGGCACTTTTAAACTCATGCAGGAGTAATTCTCGAAGTTGTTTTCTCAATCCAGAGGCCTCTTCAGGTTGAAACCACTTGCTGCCAAACTGTCCGTGGTAAAAATTACCATGAGATTACTTCAAATCAAATTCTGCCTAGGAGATCTCAACCATTGGAGTCTCATACCTTGGCATGGTCTTTGCTTTTGACTCGTTCTGGGGCCTCCTCAATAAACCGCTCCATGAAGTAAAGCACAAACAGACCACAATCGTATTCATTTTTCTGCTGGGGTACCTGAAAAGAATTCATTGAGCCGGGAAAAGATCACTCAATATTATAACCATCAGCCAAACTTGAAGAAAATTCATGATATGGACTGAATTGTATATTAGAAAACATCTGGATAAGATATAAAAAATGGAAATTAAATACAAGAGTACAACGAAATTGATGTCAAAAGGCTGTAAAGCTCATTGAATTTGTGTAGTGTAAGCATAGTATTTAACATCGGCACTTGTTGGCAAAATATTGCCGACATGTGTCGAAGGGGAGCAGGCAACACGATAAGCACAAGTATGTCACGAAGAACCATATGTCAAACCTCGATGACGACACCAATCAACCAATTTTACACTAAGTTGAACACCGAGTCGTCGATACATCCATTATAAGAGCTGACACGTACAACACCAACATTTCTACATTTCCTTCTTTCCAGATTAGAGTTCCGGTGCATTTATCTCCACTTCTCTGCTGCAAACAAGCTATTGGTGGCCTGCAAATGTCTACTGCTCTCTCCTCAATTTCTCCCAAATTTTATCCATCCCTAAGGTAATTAACACTTATCTAACATAATAATATATAAGTCTTGGGTATTTTTCTGTTTTGATGTTATTACTTCGATATTTCATAGATTTAAATTAATAATACATAGATCTAACTTAATAATGGGTCTTAGGTTTTTTCATATATTTTTTGTTTTAATGTTAATAACTTGATATTACATACATCTAATCTAATAATTCTATAAAATCATTAACAAACAGTAAAATTAGTAATTAAATAAAAAATATTAAAATAATTATAATTTTTAAAAAAAATCAGAATGTTTTGTAAATATTTAAAATTTTTCAAAATATGAAAAAAAATGGAATAATTTTTAAATTAGGTACCTTGATATTACTACAAAAGAAAGTACAAGACACCAACTAATCATGAGATCATGAACAAGTACCTTAAAACATAGACGACAGAATTACAGTCTGCATTAACAACTTGAAACAACAATAGCTTACCAATGGAATAACTATAATGTGTGACAAGTACCACTACAAAATAGATTAATAACTTTATGATTTAGAACGATGATCGTACAATTTTCTTGTAGTCCATTCAGAGATTATAAGGATATATACAAGCAAATAATAGAAATCATTAAACAAGTGAGAGCAACAAATGCGTTGCAGATTGTTACTGACAAGGAAAGTAATCTTAAAAAGATTAATTCCAAGATTATGAAAAAGTACAGAATCTATTGGAGACCCTATACAATTCACTGTATTAATCTAATGTTTAAAAACTTTAAGAAGACAAAGTTGGTGGAAAAGACAATAAGAGATATAAAGATTGTAACCAATTTCATTTGCAACCATACATATTTACTAACTTTCATGAGATCATCCAAGTGTTGCAGCAATGATTTGATTCATTCAAATATCACCTGATTTATAATAAATTATATTACTTTCTAAGATATGCTTGATCAATAAAAACAAACTTAAGTATATGTTCAATTTGCAACAGTGGTACAGATACTACAAGAGCAAAAGTTCAATTAGTAGAAAAGTAAATTCAACTATAAATAGTACACATTTTTCAGAGGATTATCAAAATGTAGTAAATATTAAGAAACCTATCATAGGTTTCTTATATAAAACTATGCGATTAATAAAAGATATTGTAATTGATACAGTATATAGATCATCTAAGACATATATTAAAATTATAGATTGAAGATAATCCAATATGCTTCTTCATCCTTCACGTAAAGCTGGTAAGCATTTCAAGATGTACATTCATATTTTTCATCATTATGTTTAATATTTTACATAATTGTTTACTGAATGAGTTTTTTTATCGATGTAGCATTTAAATCTGTAGTTCTAATACAATCATCAATTTGATAGTCGCATAGATTTATTAACATCTATTAAAGATGTGATAAAAAAATTGAAACCTAATGTCAATATCCAAATACAAGTTCTCAAAGAAATAAAGTACTTTAAAGACTAACTTCTATCATGTAGAGAGTCTCACACGATATGTTCTCGTGATACAATAATCTCAAATAATGTTTTAATATAATTTCCTTCATTTCATAACATTACTCTATAATATAAGTAATAACTAAATATCGTATTTCAAATGAATGATGAATGTTAAATGGAACAAATGCTCTAAATCAAAGTAATATTATTATAAAAGTTTTATCTCAAATAATAACAGCATATGGAAAATGACTTGAATATATGTTCTGAAAGAAAAAAAGAAAATAATAATAATAATAATAATAATAACTCAGGTTGTGGAGGCTCTGTTCCCGAACGTGGGTTTTTTACCTGCTCTCCTGATCGCGTCTGCTCCACGTATTCTGCTGCGTCTGCTCCGCGCATCCACGCGTCCCCTCAACGCGTTTGTTCTTCCACTGCGTCTGCTCCGTGCACCCACGCGTCCAATCCGCGCGTCCGTTCATCAGCGTATCCGTTCATCTACGCACCTGCTCACCCGCCTCCCTCTACTGCTATATAAGGAGGCAGGGTCGAAGCTTTGGTAGTTAGACAGGGACATCTTTCTTCCTCTGCCTTCCTCTCGTCTGGGATATTCCATCTGGTTCCAGCTATTGTCAACATCTGTTCTTTTGTCTCGTTAACTCTGAGAAGTTGCTATTATTCTGTTGTTGCTACTGGTAGAAATTTCATATTGAAATTTCTGCGATTTGTACAAGAGTTATACTCTTGGTCTGAGCTGTATTATTCTGAAGAATAGTGATACCTATCTACCCTGTCTGTGGACGTAGTCCTTTCTTAGGTGAACCACGTAAATTTACGTGTCTGCTTTATTTCTGTTCTTCATTTTATTTTCTTGTTGATCTAATCCTTAAACTTAACAAGTGGTATCAGAGCCAGGTTGAGTTTTAGTTAACAGAAAATATCATGACTTCACATACTGTTAAGATGGAGAAATTTACCGGGAAGAACAGCTTCAGTTTATGGCAAATCAAAATGCGGACGCTCCTTAAACAACAAGGAATCTGGACTCCGTTGCTGAAGGAAAAACCAGTTGGGGTCAATAATGTCGAGTTGACAGCGCAAGAAGAAAAGACGCATTCAACAATATTACTTTGTCTTGCAGATGAGGTAATAATAAAGGTTGCAAATGAGGAAACTGCTGCTGAATTATGGTTAAAGTTGGAAAATTTATACATGACTAAATCTTTAACCAATAAGCTCCTTCTCAAGCAACGTTTATTCTCCCTTAAGATGAAGAAAGGTACGTCTCTCAAAGAGCATCTTGATCATCTTAATACTATTCTTATAAAATTAAGAAGTATTGAAGTAAAGGTTGATGATGAAGATGCCGCTCTGTTATTGTTAGTATCATTATCTCAATCTTTTGAAAATTTTGTCCAATCCTTTGTGATTGGAAAAAATTCAATCTCTTTAGAGGAAGTGAGAGCTTGTCTCCACACAAGAGAATTGCGACATCTAACTTCAACTTCAGGTGGAGAGATGACGGACCTTTCTACCACTTTTGACAAAAACCGTGGTAGGTCAAACTCAAGAAGTTTTGACAAGAAAAGAAAGAAGAAAGGTAAATCTCAAGGTAGAGTAAATCCTCGAGATATCTGTAATTACTGTAAGGAACCTGGGCATTGGAAGAATAATTGCCCTAAAAAGAAGTCAAAAATGCCTTCTGCCTCTACTGCACAGGAAGAGACTGCCTCTGAAGTCGATGTTGGCTTTACTATTTCTGATTCTTCTCTTTCTTCTGATCAGTGGATTCTTGATTCGGGGGCATCACACCATATGACCCCAAATCGAGAATGGTTTTCATCTTATAAATC
>JAMKQA010006092.1:0-35875 GCA_024699735.1 Posidonia australis | reverse complement strand
CACGCATCTTTACTTGCCAAAGACCGAAATTAACATTTCGATCATACTTTTCAATCTCAATCTTCGCAGACATTGTGATAATTGAAAAAAAATAGCAAATAATTGAGAAAAGATGCTAAATATTCAGAAATCACCAAGGAGACGTGCTGGGTGTGCACACGTCTCAATGGAAGAAGGAGGCGCGTGGATCGGGCGCACGGACCGACGTCTGAAGCAGGCGTGCGCGGACCGGCGTCTGAAGCAGGCGTGCGCGGACTGGCGACTGAAGGGGCGCGCGCCGATCTGCGGAAGAAGGGGAAGCACGCGGACCAGCGTCTGAAACAGGCACGCGTAGATCGGTGTCTGAAGGGGGCGCGCGCCGATCTGCGGAAGAAGGGGAAACGTGCGGACCGGCGTCTGGAACAGGCGCGCGCAGATCTGCTAAAGAAGGGGAAGTGTGCGGACCGACGTCTGAAAGCAGGTGCGCGCGGATCGGCGACTGAAGGGGCGCGCGCACTGCCGACCGGCGACTGAAGGGGCGCGTGCACTGCGGACCGGCGACTGAAGGGCCTCGCGCAGCGGACCGGCGACTGAAGGGGCACGAGAGCCGAGAGCACCGAGAGGAGCACCCACGGGCGGCGTTGGTGTCGGCAGTTTCCAGCCGAGAGGTTAGTTTAATTTAATTTGTGACTGAATCTCAAATTAAATCAACCTGGGCTCTGATACTAGTTTGTTAGGGATTCAGATTGCACACAAACCAATCAACACAAGAACACTAAGTATTTACGTGGTTCGGCAATGCCTACTCCACGGGCAGAGAAAGAGAGGAGGTGTGTTTTATTATGAGAAAGTGTGGAAGAAAATAATACAAGTGATTAGGGTTCTTAGGTATTTATAGAAGACCCTAAGAGACCTTAATCACCCAAAGGGTAAAATGGTAAATACCCTTTTACAAGTCAATTCTAACATAGTCAATAAGAAAGACTATGCTAAATAGCTACTAGTGGAATTGATATCTCAGAAATAGTAGCAAAACCCATAAACTCATCAGTTGACAAAGAAGACGCCATGAAGATGCAGAACAAACGAAAATCAAGAGAAAATGGCAGAGAAGAACAGAGTGCTCACATCTGATACCATATTGACATTAATAGAGAGGACAAGGAGGTTTGAAGCTTAGCAATGGCGGAGAAAAGAATAGTAACCAGAGAAGTAAAAGAAGAAGAGAAATGAATAGCTCTTTACTAAAGCACGTAATACGACTGTAACTTCTTCTTATATACCATCAGCCACCAATAACAAGATGCCATGTCACATGTTTTATAACAACTTTATAACAACCTTAACAATAACAAACTCACAACTAACACAGCAACTAATCTACATATTTAACGACTCTTAACAAATAGTGACTAGCAGTATTCCTGCTAGCATGCTCATGCATGCACAACAAGGAAAAGCCAATCGAGCTAAATACGTACATGTCCCAAATTAACCTCATACATGTTTAAGGCTAGAGACCATCTACACCTATATATATACGTCATAAGTTTACGACCTGTCCTCTGGATTAAACCCTGGCCATCATGCTGCTGGAGCAACATCTCCATCGTCATCGTCATCGTCATCACCGTCACCTTGTGGCCGCTCACCGTCGGCTTCACCGTTGATCCTCGCTGACCAGAGCAAACTGCTGGTTTCCTGGTCAGAAGATTTGTTGCATGTGATGACCACAACCGCCATTGTTGCTGTCTGTATATGAGAAATTAGGTTATAAAGAGATTGAGAATAGGAGAACAATTGGATATACGTTGGAGTACTCCTGCTGTATTGAGCGAGAGAGATCGAGAGTTGTTTATTCAAAACTATGCACATCCTGATCTCTTTATATAACCCCTGGAAAGGTGGCCTCGAAAGATGCATATGCATTGGGTAAGGTCACATTCTTCTTTCTTTCTTCTCCCCTAGTGGGTTGTCTTTCTGCTCGAGTGTGAGGAGAGAATGGAGAGAAGATTGCGTCGAGCCAATCGAGGAGCTCCAAGTCACTTGTTCCGTCCACCTGGCACGCAGGAGGCCACCGAGAAGGCTAAGCTCGTGAATGCTGTCTGCATGGCGCAATTGTTCGCGTGGATGCAACACCTGCTGCACGTTGAATGCCACGTCGATCTATTCTGTCCAAGTCCATGGAATGGTACGTAGATAAGGCTATACTCACGAGTGTTGATACAAATTCGTACTTTTCTCCTGATCATGAGATTCTTTTTTCCTAATCACATAATTCTCTCCAAGTCTAGACAGAAATATTATCAATTAATTGAAAGTTCTCGAGACCGAGAACTCAAGAGAAGAACAAATTGCTGGAGAAGGAGCAGAAGAAGAGAAGTAAACAGCAACTGAGCTCGCATCAACAGAGAGCACACTTGTAACTATATACCATCACATACTATAATGGATTGAGTTTGTTACAATAACAACTAGTAACAGAATTCTGTTAAGCCAAACTAATTATAGAAACTAATCAACCCATTAGATTTTAACAATATGTCTGCTATCAACCTCCTACAAACTTAACTCATTATTAACAAGATTAAGTTTGAACTGCAGAAAGGCACAATACCCATTTGCAGACCGTCAATCAAGAGGACAACCAACATAATCCGTATCACAGTAAGTAAGAAGTGTAATAGAACTAGGTTTAAACTAAAGACCTATAAAGATTGTGCCTTTAAGAAACCGAAGAATTCTTTTAACAACACTTAAATGCACATCAGTAGGCACATGAAGAAATTGACAAGCTTGATTTGCTGAATAAGCAATATCTAGTTTTGTTAATGTCACATATTGAAGTGCACTAACTATTTTCGTGTATAGAGTAGGATCAAGCATGGGTGTATCATCATTATGATGAAGGTTGGAAGAACAGGTAGGAGAAGAGATTGGCTTAGCACCCACCATGTCAAAATGCTCAAGTAGCTTCAATATATATTTTGATCGATTAAGTGCATGACGAAAATCAGACCAGCAAATTAACATTAATACCCAAAAAATATGAAAGATCACTCATGTCCTTCATTTGAAACTTTGAACCCAATTTAGTAATCAATTCAGTTATAGAAGTAGAGTTATTGCTTGTCATTATAATATCATCTACATAAAGAAGTAGATAAATTTTAATCTTGTCATGAGCATATACGAATAAAGAGTAATCTGAATTCAACATAAAAAACCCAATTCAATAAGTGTGGTGGTGAATTTCTCATACCAAGTTCTGGAGCTTGTCTCAGATCAAAGATAAACTTCACCATTTTACAAACATGAGTTGCACGGGTCTGTTCAACATAGATAACCTTGAGGTTGACTCATATACACCTCTTTTTAAGATCAACATGTAGAAAAGTACATTCTACATCATGTTGTCTCAAAGGCCAATGATTAGATACAACTAGAGCAAGCACCTGTTTGACAATAGTATATTTTATAACAAGACTAAATGTTTCCACAAAATCTATCCCAGGCTACTGTAAAAATCCTTTAGCTACAAGTTTGGCCTTGTGTAACGACCCAGTTTCTTTGGTGACATTTAGGCCAGATATTAATTAATCTGAAATCTAGGTGTGTTAGACGTTGGAAATGATGTGTCTAATGTTAGACGCAAGAAATCCCATATCTTACGCCTAAATTGTTGGTTTCTGGCCTTATCGGTGTTAGACACAGGGTATGGTGTGTCTTATGTTAGACGCTTGAAAAACTACATATAATACTTGCGGCTTTGGTGGTTAGATGCGTGCATGCATATGTCTTATGTACGACGCATGGTCGGTCGGGTATAACGCTCTGAGTTTTGCAACTACCTATATAAGTGTTAGGAGGTGGCTTTCCTAAGAAGATTTCTTCCCTTTTTCCTCTCCTTTGCCCCTAGCCTATGTGTGGGTGTCTTCTAGTGGTGCTTGGAGTGTTTGGGAGCTCGAGAGAGAGAGAGAGAGAGAGAGGTATGTATAGGCCTTGGTACTTCTTCCTCCTCCCCTTCTTCTTCCTTCTTTTCCCTTGGTTGCACCCATTGATTCTAGGGTTTTGCTATTGCATGGGTCGCTGCGGAGTTGGTGGATCACTAGAGGATGCTTGAGGTACGATCGAGAGCTTGTAGGAAGTGTTGGATCGTCGTGTTGGCTTACCTTATGGGTGCAAGATACACACCCACGTAGAATTGCTTTTGGGTGGTGGTTTTTATGCAGGGTTGTGGGTGGATGTTCCTACATCCTTTTGTGGTGATGGCATGAAGTTTGTAGGGTTTTTGCATGCCTGGAAGGGAGGTTCTAGTTGAACCTCCTGATGCAGGGCATTGAACACACACCTTGGTGCGTCCAATGTTGGACACAGACTGAGCCACATCCAATGACTTTGTTACTGTATTTTCATATTTTTCTTAAGAGGGGTTTGATTTGGATTAAGGATTTGAATAATAGTTGCATGTAGTGAATTATTTAATATTGCTTTACTAGTTAATCTTGGATTAATTAATAAACATGCATGATAGAAATTAAGAGGGGTTAATTTAAGAATGTGAGCCCTATGGTATAAGACGCAGATCCTTTTATGTCTAATGATAGATGCAGGTTCCTTTATGTCTTATAGCTCAGCTAAGTATCTTAAATGCATGCTTAAATAGAATTGGTGTGAATGGATTGGGGAAATTGCTAAAAGGTTTTATAAAGTGTTATTGATAACATTTAATTATGTTTAGACCCTCTTTAATGAATAACTAGGGTATAGGATGATTTTAGAGTAGTTTTGGCTAAATTATTAGTCTAGGTTGTTAGACGCAAGAATCCTTGCACCCAACGTTGGATGCAAGGTTGGATGCAAGGATCCTTGCATCTAATGAATCCATGATGAATAATTTAGTAAATAGCCATTATTTGAAGATAAAACAAGATTGTAAAACCTAGAGATACTAAGTTTCTCTTTTAAATGGCTCAGATGGACATTAGGGTTTATATTCAATCCTAGGATTACATGTTAGTTTGGTTTTGATATATTGTACTCAATCAAGTATTCAGTGGCACCATCTAAGTGTTTGACACTAAGTTGGCTATAGCTCATGTGAGACATAATGCAGTAGCCGTCTTACACTTTGACACCAAGACTTAGTGTTCTGAATGTGTTTGGTGCTTAGTATCGTAGGTTAAATTGAACTTTGAGACGATTATTTTGGACTTTGTATGGTCCTTTCTGGGTGAACTTTATAGCTAGAAGGGTACTTTTGGACTTCTTAAGTTTGTTTTGGAAATATACTTTCAAATGGTTTTCAAAGGGTTTTGAGGAAAAATATGGATGTCTTGAAAAAGGAATTTCTCCATGAATTTGAAAAATAGTTCAAAGCTTGTGATTTTCATTGCGATTTTGCTACACTGTTTTTGGCACAGCGTTTTGTGATGCTTTTGAGTTGGTTTTAAAAATGGTTTCGAAATAGTTTTCCAAAAGAATGTTGAAAATAAAATGTATAGTTTTGCAAAGGTTTTAAAAAGAGTTTTCTGTGATTTTATGTTTGTGGTAGTGTAACACCCGTAAAATTCATAAAATGTAAATAATTACAAAATGAATTTTATTCCTGGACGGGTGTTACTGTTTCGAGGCCCATTGTGTGATTTTGTACTTTTGGGCTTGGGCTTTGTCGGTCGGCTTCTATTTGCGTGTCCTTGTGTGTAGTTGGCACTGTGCATTGTGGCACTGTGCGTATGGGGCCCAAGTGTGGGGTCCGTGTAGGGTCCGTGCCGTGGGCTGAGACGTGCAAGTGAGCATGCTCCTAGTTACTGCGTGCGTAGGCTTTATAAGCCACACCACACTCCTCCGCCGCTCGTCTCCGTCTTCCCCTTCTTCCTTCTTTCTTCTTCCTTTCCCCTCCTCCCCACCTTCTTTCCCTTCCTCCCCACTCCTCCTTCTCCACCCCTTCTCCTGCCACCCATCCTCCCCTGCCTCCTCTGTTTTCACAATTTACTCGCCAACAGAGAGAGAGAGAGGGAGAGAAGCAGAGGGCTACGATGGCTCGGGTGGCGTATGGAGCTTGGGTGGAGCGTCCTTGAGGTCGTGGTGCAGCCGTGGTCGTGCGGGGTCGTCGGATTTCGTCGGAGTCGGCCGAAGATCATTGGAAGTCGTTTCAGGTACGTATCCCCAATTTAATGTGTAGAAATCATGTAAAATGGTAGAAATGCCTAGGATGCATGTAATCTAGGCTAAATTTAATGGTTTAGAATTTTTGAGAATTTATTGTGATATTTATGGATATTTATGGTGGTTGGTGTGTTTTGGGTTATTTTAACTCTTCTACCTTTGTGATTTTATTTCTTGATGCATGGTAAATGGATTTTAGTTTTTTTTGTTGAGATTTGGAGTAGACTCGAGGGTCTACATCTTATGTTTTATGTAAGATTTTTGATACTTGTTTAGAGGGTCCGATCGGAGGTTCCAGTTGGGGCAATTACAGACTATAGGGTTTTGGTCATTTTCTATTTTTCACAGAATTTGGCATATCGAACCATTTTAGTATATCGTTTTTCTGTCAGTTTAGGTCCACTGGTAGAAATTCAATCGTCCGATTTTGGACGGTCGCCCGAATCAGGAGATTTTGGTGGATCGAACCAGTTTTTGGTATATCGATTTTGACCTAAGTGTTAACCATTGACCTGATTCGGTTGACTGATTCAGATTGGTCTACCGAACCAAGGATTTTTGGCATACTGGACCTTTTTTTTGGCATGCTGATTCTAGGCCCAAATATGTTTATAAAATCTGATTTCCATGGGCTTTCTGGATTGCTGTATTTTGTCCCATTGAGAGGGACTGTGGGCCGTCAGTGGTGGTCTCTTGGGACCCCTGATGCGCCGTGTTGCCGAGGTTTTGGAATAGTTTTCAAAGATATGAAAATGGTTTTGGAAAATGGATTTCAAAGAAATAGTTGGCCTGTTTTGGAAAATGTTTTCTATGTGCAGGTCGAGACAGTGTGGGACCGTGTTGTCGGGACTAGGGAATGTGACGACATTCTCGAGTGGTCGGGTGCGACTCCTTAGTTGAGGTTGGGGGTCGAGATACCTGAGGCTGAGGGGCGTCGGGTCCTAGAGGTATGAGACTCCTTGACTGTCATCTCAAGGCTAGGGTTGTGGTTCGCGGGTTAAGGTGTCTTGTGACATGACAGAGAGGTATGATACTCCTACTGTCGCTGTGAGCACTGAGGCTCGGTTGTCATCAGGTGTGGAGGTATGGCACTCCCTCTTGAGCACCTTGTGTAGAGGACGTCGTGAGGAAGCGTACCCTGTGGTGACTAGTGTGGGTGGGACACGTGCCCTGTAGTTGATAGCGTTCTAAGAGATAGGTCAGCCTTATCAGGGAGGGGTTGGCTTTGTGAGGATTCTCTAGGTGGGAGAATTGCGAGACGACGTGGCTCCTACACAAGGTGACATGTCGTGGCAGTGTAGACGCCATTGGTTGCTCTTTGGTGGGTTGCTTGTGGCCAGAGTTTGGTTGCCTGGCGTCAGGCTTCCCGACTCACTATGTGTAGTTTTGGTCATTGAGGGCCTATGCTTGTGGTTTTGGACTAGTAGAGCCTCGGCTGTGGTTTTGGCCTGTGTGAGCCTGTTTTGTGAGATTTTGAGAAAAATAGTTTGCGAAATGAATTTAAAAAGAAAATTGATTATATTTTTTTTTTCCGCTGTTTTCGTGAGATATGTACTGGGTGACTTTTGTCACTCATACGTTTTTCTTCGTGTTTTTGGTTTGTAAGTGTAGCCATGTAGAGGGTTAGCATAGTGCATATAGTATGGAGTCTCCTAGCCGCACACATAGGTTCCTGGTAGTTAAATATTTACTATTTGGCTTTAATTTTTCCATAATTTAATTTGTTTAAATTATTATGGAAAATGAGCAGCGTGACAGGTAGACCAACAGACCGAAGGATCGTGTTGTCAAGATCAGGGAACATTAGCTGCATTCCTGGTTGGTCGAGCACATCGCCTAGGTTGAGGTCTTGAGACTGAGAGGCTGAGCCATGTTTGTTGAATTTTGGAGGTATGATACTCCTAGATTGTCTTTCTGAGGTTGAGGCTGAGGTTTGCAGGTCATGGTGCTGTCTAGGTAGGTGTTAGTCTTGAATGCTGAAGACTCACGGAGTCACGGTACCATCTGTACCTAGTGGGATTGTAGCAGTAGACTTAGGAGGTATGAGACTCCTACGTAGATGGATGTGATACCTTTATTATTACAGGTACCAAGACTGGTGAGTGCTGGCTAAGCATGAGAGGTAAGGAGCCTTCAGGGGTTCGAGCACTGTGTAGGGTACAAAGAGGGCGTACCTTGTGGTTTGTCCTGAGAGAAAGGACAACTCGCCTAGGTAAAGGATGAGCAAGATTTCTTGGCATGTAGTTAGCTTTTTGAGGGTCTTGTAGGTGGTGGGAAGCCGAGATGGGTAGATTCCTTCACAGAATGGTTGTCCATGGAAGTGTAGATACCGTGGTCACTCCTCGGTGTTCTACTTGTGGCCAATGTCAGTTGCTTTGTGCTAGGCAACATGACACATTGTGTTTGACTTGTGGTTGTAGTGTTGCGCTTGTGTGGCAAGGTGCTTTGCACCAAAGTGGTGTTGTTGGTTTGTGATGGTTGCACCAAAGTGGTGTCATGGTTTTTGTGTGTCTAATTCAGAGATTTAGGCTTTAGTCTAGAGTAAACCGTGATTTTGTAGTAAAGGCTCTATGTTTGTTTCTATGTTGTTTGTGTGTTGTTGTGGTGGGTGCTCTAGATACTATAAAGGGTATTTAGACATCGTTAGTTGTCGGATCTGCATAGAGAATGCAAAGGATCAGATTGTGTGACTTTTGGTACTTTTTAGTGTGGTTTTGAGCTTGATCTGGCGAAAGTAGTCATTTCAAGTGTGCATAAAAGATTTCAAAAAAGTATGCATATGGTTTTTGAAAGGAAAAAAGAAAAGTAATTTTAAAGGTTTTGTTGTTTGCTGGGCAATAGTGAGTTGCCCTATTGTAGTGTTATGGCATTCAGGTGAAATATCGGTGTTTGTCTACTCCGACGTGGTTACGTCGTGACTCGTGTGTGTTTCACGTGGGTGTGTGTTGGATGATCGTTTTGAGTAATCACTCATGTGTGCTTTGTTTTTGGTGTTTTCATAGATACAGGATAAGAGTAGGAGGCTGCCGTTAGTGCACATAAGAGGAATCATGCTGCCACACATAAAGGGTTTTGGTGAGTATTTAATTATTAGTTTTACTTTCTGTAAAATATGTTTAGTTGATTATACTTAGATTTGATTCAGAATTAGTGTAGCTGTAACTAAAATAAAAAGATAAAAAGAAAATGAAAATTTTAGTTAGAATGAGTGGTAACAACTTGGAGGTTGTTACACCTTGTATCTACTAATAAATCCATCGGAGTTTGTTTTTAATTTGTGAAACCATTTGTAACCAACCACATTCATGTGAGATTCAAATGGAACTAATTGCCAACTGCCTTGCTCTTGCAAAGAAGTAAACTCTTTGTTCATTGCAACCCTCCACTTTTCATCTTTTACTGCTTAAGTATATGAAGAGGGTTCATTAGGCTAGGATGCTAAGTATGTAGAAGAAATTGGATGCTATGTGCTATAAAATACCTTCTTCTTGTATATACCAGATTTTGACCTAGTAACTATTGGATGGACAGATTGAATAGGATTGGGATTAGGTGCAATAGAAGATGTTGAGATATGAGACTCAGGTGAAATAGAAGGAATGGACTTTGTTAGCTAAACATTAGTGGAATTATTATGTTCAATAGGCAATGACTTGGAGTTATTAGGAGAAGACAAAGTAGTAACACTAATTGGACTTGAAATTAAGCTATGAGATAATGAGTTAGATGAATTCCAAACATCATTGGTAGGATCAGAAGATGTAGGAAGCCAATGAGTAATACTAATGCCAGATAGAGTAGACTAAGATGTAGTTGTATGACTGATATCAAAATTAGAACAAATATGATCAAAAGGAAATGTAGATTCAACAAATTTCACATGTCTAGAAACATAGTATTTCTTGGATTTTATATGAAAACATTTAAATCCTTTGTAATTAACACAATATCCCAAAAGTACACATTCAGCAAACTTAGGTTCAAGCTTATTTGATCTATAGGGTTGAAGCCAAGGAAAAGACAAGCACCCAAGCACTCTCAAATGGTTATAAGAAGGTTTTAACTTAAACAAGAGCTCATATGGAGACCAGTGGCGGAGTAAGAAATTTTTCATTGTGGGGGCTATAAAAAATAAATTATCAAAGTAGTTGTAAAAATAATTGATACCATAATTATAATAGAAAAATATGACAACTTTAAAAATCACCAACATATATTTTTTTTACGAGGAGAAGAAGTTAAAAAGAGATTACAATAGTAATGATTTTATATGAAGGTTATTTGCACAATAATATGTATACTATAGTGTTTTTTTTTAGTCCAGTGGAGGAGGCAACCTCCACTGGCCCCCACCTACATTCGTCCCTGATGGAGACTTGGAATGAGAGTGTTCAAGAGGCATTCCATTAATCAGATAAATTAAGGTTAAAAACACTTCAATCCAAAATGGAGAAGGAACAGAAGAATGACTTAGAAGAGTTATACTAATTTCAACAACATTGTGGTGTTTTCTTTCTGAAACACCATTTTGTTTAGGTGTATAAGGATAAGATAATTGATGAGAAATACCATGATCTCTTAGAAATAAGACAAATTCACAGGAAAGAAACTCTCCTCCACCGTTAGTTCTGAGCACTTTATTCTAAGCTTAAAGAATTTCTCTACTTGAGCTTTGAATTGTTTGAAAATCTCAGCAAACTCAAATTTATGTTTCATAGGAAAAATCCATGAATATCTAAAAAATCATCTACTATTATTGTATAGAACTTAGAGTTATTACAATCAAATGTTGGTGCTGGACTCTAAATATCACAATGTAACAGGAGAAGAGTTTGAGTAGAAACAAAACTAGACAGTATAAAGGGTAACTTATGGCTCTTATCTAGTTGATAAGCATAACGAGTTGAACTTTTATTTCTACCAAAGACATTTAAAAAATGAAAAAAGAAGACTATATGACCTCAGTGGGATGTCCAAGTCTCATATGCCAAAGGGAAGCTTCATCTTTCCTGAAGACAAAAGCTAAAGAAGAACAAGAGATGGAAGGCATGTGAGAAACTTTGGATTTGAGTCTTCTGACTTTGAAAGGATGTTGTCCATCTTCGAAGGTGCCTTGGTACAGAATCTGTCCTATGCCCTTGTCCTTGACATTAAAAGCAATTCATCAAACTCAAAGCCACAATGATTATCTTTAGCAAACTTTTGCACATATAATAGATTACATGTAGTTTTTGAGCAATGTAAAATATTATACAAAAGAAATTTTCTAAAATCAACTAAAACAAAAGTTGAACGTATTTTAGAAATGAACAAACCTTGTTTGTTGCCAACCTACATTTGATCAGATCCAACATAATCAGTGGACACAATAAGATTATTCACATTTGATGTAATGTGGTTAGTTGCTCCAGTATCAAAATACCATACATCATTACCAGAAGAATTAGTGTTCATTACTACTATAGCTACAAGTTTTTTAGGTGAATGACGACCAATGTAAGACAATTTCAATCTCTGGAAACAATCAATCGCTATATGCCCTTGTTTACAACAAATCTAATATGTTGGTCTGTTGAATTTGAAACTAGAATTTTGTACTCTTTCAAGTAATTGAACAACACCTTGATTAATAGATCCCCCAGACAACTGATTTCTAGTATGATTCTATGCATACCCTTGCTTATTTCCATAATTTTGTTGCCTTTTATTATTATACGATTTATTTTGCTGTCGATGTTTATAACCATTTCCTTTCCCACCAAAATTCCTTTTAACAAGCATAGTACGTAGTAGGATTATCTGTTAAAGGAATAGATAAATCTTAAGAAAGACTCAGCTTCACACAAATCAACAAAGACTACAATTCCTTATCCGATAAAACACTTTATTTTGGCCTTGCCTTGATTGATGAAGCAAAAGGGTGATATATATATTGAAGGCAAACCATCCAGAAAACAAGTATGTAGCTTATCATTACTCATAATATGTAACGTCTCATATTTTCCACAATAATTTAAAACAAATTAAATTACGGAAAAATTAAAACCAAACAGTAAATATCTAACTACCAGGAACCTGTGTGTACGGTTAGGAGACTCTAGACTAATACACTACGCTAACCCTCTGCATGTCTGCACCTGCAAACCAAAAACATGAGGAAAAATGTATGAGTGACAAAAGTCACCCAGTACGCACCCCATGCAAACCACAGAAAAAAACTATAATCAATTTTTCTTTTAAATTCATTTTGCAAACCATTTTCTCAAAACCTCGTAAATCAAGTGTAACCATGCCAGCGACAGCCTCGGGCTTGATGCGAAAGGCCAAATGCACGAGAATCGGCATAGTCACGGCAGAAATAAAAATAAAATGCAGAAGTCACCACCTAGTCTATTAAAAATGGGAGACGAGAAAAATCATTTAAAAATACTCAAATCATGCAAAATTAGCCGAATGGAAAAGTAGGTCATAAACCAGAAAATTAGGTAAGGATCCCTGTTACACACGAGGAAGGTATTTGGCACCCTCGTGTGCCCGAAAAATCGGTCTTTCTATGGATTTCTCGTTTACTTATATGAAATGTCGGCTTTTCAGCCTTCTCTGTACGCCCGAGGGCGATATGCAATGCCATGCTAAGTGAGTGGTGTCTTATGCTAAAATAGGAGTGCATGAGTTGTAGGGTGTGTCCTAATACTCAGAAATGTCACCCGTGTAATGGGACAAGCCCTGGTGTAGGGATATTGCACGGAAATGATCAAAAGATCTAACAGCATCGTGTGATTTTCATCCTTGCTTTACTATATGCAAAATATGATCTATCATGCATAAAAAGGGGCTAAAAACAAAATTGGGTCTTCTTGATATATCAAGGAAGAAAACCAGAAGCAAATCAAAACGGGAAAACATGCTAAAAATCATGCGAAAAGCTGCTATGTGCTACTGAAAAACAGGATGATGTGCCTGTTTGGTGCGCCAGACTGGTGCTCCACTCTGGTGCGCCACCTAGGTGCTCTAGTGGGGCCAGGAAAATGTGCAAAGGAAAACACCAGAAAGCCATGCAGTGTAATGTCATAATGTGTTCCAGAAAGTTATGCAATGTAAAGTCTTTGTAAACCCGAGAAATGCAATTTGAATATCTGGAAAAATGCAAGCATGAGAAGATTTATGGACCTTGTGTTCAAAGGTTGCAAGCCTCACACAAGATCACATTCTATTCATACTAAATGAAAGCAACCAAGCTCGACCATGTCACATGGATCATGGACTAATGCATAAGAATCTCCATATAGGAGTAAGGGGCAATCAGCCTACCAGTTTTCAGCCATGGGCTGAGCATGCAAAGTGTAAAAAAGACTTAAAACAGTATCATCTTAAGTTGAAAATATGCATGCAAAGACATATAACATCAAAGAATCCACGCCAGGAAAATCAGAGTCAAAATCATGTGAGAAACCATGCAGCTTGAGTTGTAAACATGGTGATTTGCTTTCTGACCAGTCTGGTGCACCAGAATGGTGCGCCAGAGTGGTACTCTGGTAAGGTGCGCCACTCTGGGATGCCAGGTTGGTGCTCCCCAGAAAACTTGAATTAGACTGCAGTCTGATTCAGAATCTGGTCCAGATTTCAGAGATCAATGATTTTCTTTAATCAGATTAGGTATGTAGGTGATAAAAACAGAAAACATAATAAGATTCAAACAAATGGAAATCTTTTATTATTTGGTTTCAAATCATGCTAAAACATGGGTTAATGGTTGTATACTTGCATAGGATTCTTAAGAATATGCATGAGTGAATGAGATCAGTAATATTATGCAAATGGTAAACACAAAGAAGGTATATTGACTGTTAATATCCTAGCATATGATTGCATGAATCATGGTTCTCTATGTAAAAGAAACAGAGAAGAAAAAAACAACTCACAGGAATTACATGATGTAGATTTTTATCATATAGATTTTACATGTAGAGTATCTTGTATATGAAACGAGCATCCTATCATAAAACTCTCATGTAAACAGCAACAAGTCAGATTATATGTGAAGTTCAAGGCATGTTATATTCGATGCAAGAACTAAGATTAAAGGTAAAGAAAGGAGTGGGGCTTACCTTGTCCAAGGTGTTCCTTTTTAGAAAACCCAAGATAATATGATCCTTGTTGCTTTGGAAAGGCTAGAGGTGCTTTAGAATGTAAGGGAATATTCAAGAACACGAGAATAGGTTGCTGGAATCAGTAGATGACTTGCTTAAGATCTCCAAATGGCTGTCCATGGGGGTCCTTATATAGGATTTGCAAAGGTAACTCCCATGGAATGCAGGCAGCCTCGTAAACGAAGAGCCTGGCATAGATTCCAAAGCATATTCGCTGGTAAAGGTTACAGACATGGGAAGTGGAAAGCCAGCAGCCAGCAACTTGAGAAGTCGTTGTGTGCCAGCTTAGTGCGCCAGGAGGGTGCGCCTGCTTGGTGCTCCAGCTAGTGTGCCACTGTAGTGCTCCTACTCGGTGCTCCAATCAGGTGTTCCACATTGGTGCTCTAACTTGGTACTCTCCCCTACCTGTCTGAATTTCTAATTGGGTTGCGGGCTTGCTATAGGTTTGTGGTTGGTTTAGCTGATGGGATTGGGTTTGGCATATCCAAAGCAACATCTGGAAAATTTATCTATGAGCCACCTCAAAATCGAGGTGTCTACACCAGGCCTACACCGGCCAAAACCACAACCGGAGCTCTACTAACTCAAAGCTACAAGTAAAGGCCCTCAATGGCCAAAACCACACACAGTGAGTAGGGAAGCTTGGTGTCAGGCAACCAAACTCTGGCCACAAGCAGCCCGCCGAAGAGCAACCAACAGCGTCTGCACTGCCACGACGTGCCACCCTGTGTAGGAGCCACGTCGTCCCGCGATTCTCTCACCTGGAGAACTCTCACAAAGTCAACTCCTCACTGGGAAGGCTGTCCTGTCTCTCAAGACGCTACCAGCTATGAGACATGTGTCCCACCCGCACTGTCCCAACGACACGGTCCCACACTGTCTCGGCCCGTACACAAAAAATCAGGAAAACATTTTCCAAAATAAGCCAACTATTTCCTTGAAATTCATTTTCCAAAACCATTTTCATATCTTTGAAAATTCTCCCAAAACCTCGGGAAAACAGCTCATCAAGGGTCCCAAGAGACCACCACTGACGGCCCATAGTCCCTCTCAATGGGACAAAACACAACAATCCAGAAATCCCTCGGAGAACACATTTTATAAACATATTTGGGCCCAGATTCGGCATGTCGAAAAACAGGGTTGGTACACCGAAAATCCCTGGTTCGGTAGACCAATCTGGATTGGTCGACAGAATCAGGTCAACGATTAACACTCAGGCCAAAATTGGTATATCGAAACTGGTTCGGTCGACCAAAATCTCCTGATTCGAGCGACCATCCAAAATCGAACGACCGAATTTCGACCAGAGGACCTAATCTGACAGAAAAACGGCATACCGAAATGGTTCGACATGTCGAATTCTGCGAAAAACAGAAAAGGACACAAACCCTACAATTCGAAATCGCCCCAACTGGGACCTCTGATCGGACCCATAAACAAACATCAAAAATCTTGCATAAAATATAAGATGTAGACCCTCGAGTCTACTATAAATCCACATAAACAAAACCAAAATCCATTCACCATGCATCAAGATATAAAATTGCAAAGACATAAGGGTTAAAATGACCCAAAATGCACCAACTACCATAAATATCAAAAATTCTAAAAACATTAAATTTAGCCTAGATTACATGCATCCTAGGCATTTTTACCATTTTACATGATTTCTACACAAAAAAACTTGGGGATATGTACCTGAAACGACCTCTAAAGATCTCCAGTCAACTCTGGTGAAATTCAACGACCACGCACGACCACAACCACACCACGGCCTCAAGGACGCTCCACCCAAGCTCCACGCACCACACGAGCCACCACAACCCTCTGCTTCTCTCTCTCTCTCTCTCTCTCTCTCTCCCATCGACGCGTGAGAAAAAGAAATAGGGGATGCGGGTGGAAGGAGAAAAAGAGGGGAAAGATGAAGGTGGAGTGGGGAGGAAGGAAAGGAAGGTACGAAAGAAGGGGAATGCGCGTGTCGAGGAGGAGAGGGAAAAGAAGGAAGAAGGAGAAGACGGCGATGAGTGACGGAGGAGTGCGGTACGGCTTATAAAGCCTGCACACATAGTAGCTGGGAGCGTACTCACCTGCACATCTCAGCTACCGGCACACCGCACGAGCACACCGGACACTCCGCCCAACTACCAACCACAACCAATGGCCCATGAATGCAGATTCTAGGCGAATCCCACGCTTGGGCTCCACACGCATAGTGTCGCAATGCACAGTGCCGACCACGTACAGGGACACGTAAATAGAAGCCGACCCACGAGGCCTAAACATAAAAGCACAAAACTATACAACGAACCTTGGAACAGTAACACCCATTCAGGAATAAAATTCATTAAAATGTAAATAATTACAAAATTGAATTTTACGAGTGTTACACAATAAAATAAGTAGAAGTAAGCTTATTAGTAATAGTCATAAACTATTGAAGATAATCGTTCATAGACAAATGACCTTTCTTTAGATGATGAAGTTGTTTCCTTAGGACTAGAATGTAAGTTAGAGAAGACAATCCAAACCTCTGACCTAGCATCTTCCAAGCATTTATAGCAAAATTTTGACCAACGTAATATGGAAGAGTTGATGTTGATAATGTAGAATTGATCTAAGAAAGTAGCATATGATCTTTCTCATACCAATTACCATACATAGACGATGTCATCGAAGGTGGAGAAACTGATCCATCAACAAACGACATCAACTTAGGATCTTAGAATATAGGTTTAAATAGCGATTTCCACAAAATATAATTTGTGCTATCAAGCTTGATCGGAGCAATATTTACAATATTTGAGATTACCAAAGATGAAGTTAGTGATGATGTAAGAGAAGATGCTACTATTATCTCTGGTTTCGGAGAAAAAGAAGAAGATGCCATCGCTACAGGATCTCTTCTACTGTTGTTATGTGAATGGCACTAATACCATGAAAGTTTTCAAGACTGAGAACGCAAGAGAAGAACAATCTACTAAAGAAGAAGCAGAAGAAGAGAAGTAAACAGAGCCCGCATCCAACAATAGAGAGCTCACTTGTATTTATATACCATCACACATAGCAATGGGTTGAGTTTGTTACTGTAACAATCATAACAACTAACAACAGAATTCTTTTAAGCCAAACTAATTACAGAAACTAATCAAACCATTAGATTTCAACCATATGTCTGTTACCATTAATCGGTCGTACCGGACTTCACGGAAGCACGAGGGGATTGGACTTATATTGAAGTGATTTTTATAATTCTCACCAATCGTTGGAACAGGTGTTTCTTTACTCTCTTTTTTCTCCTTTTCGAAGTAAAGTAAGTGTATGTTTCCAATCTTGAAGTGTTTGGTCTTGAATAGAATCGCAGAACCAGAAAGCACATGCCTTTTGAACTCCTTGAATCCTACGTCTAGCTAACAATATCTAATCAGTCTTCACTGTAAACACTACACCTGGATAAAGAAGGTGAGCTACCAAGAAGCCAGAAAAACAACCGACTCGCAGTTTCCCAACAGCACTAGGAAAGGAAACAGTGAGGAAACCAACAATACTTTTGCATTACTTTATACCAACCTCTAAAACTCCCAAATATATATATATATATATATATACCCATCCACATATCATCAACCTTCATAACCACCAAGAACAGCTTCCACAGTCGAACCTCTCAACACTTCCGACATGCCTTATTCCAAGACCTGTTTCTTCCAGTACTGTTTCGTATTGGCGCTGGTACTATTTTCCTCCAACCTCTTTTGCCAAGCAGATCGCCATCTGCTAGAGGAGCAAGCGCCGGAGAACCCTTCCCTTCAGACTGTCCCTACCTTGCCGGAACCGGAACTGCCACCACCACTGGAGTTCCCAACTCTGTCTAAGCCTACACTTCCACCGTTGCCCGAGGTGCCGACCCTGCCGAAGCCCGCCACTGCCAGAGTTCGCCATCTTGCCTCCTTTCCATAAGTGCCAAAACGCTTCCAGAACCCAATCTTCCTCCAACGTTGCCTGAGATTCCTACACTTCCAAAGCCTATGGTTGAGCTGCCACCTCTGCCGGAGACCGCCACGGTTCCATGAAACAAGCATATGCAGCTGCTGTTTGAATAGATTTATATATATATGGATTAAGAATGAAAATACTTGTTGCTATCCATAATACATCACTAGCATGGGTAGTGCAGTGTTATTAGGGTACCGAAGGCCAATGGGTTTCTTGTTTATGTTGTCCTTTCATTGTTATCTGATATCATGTGTGCATAGTTTCTACTTTATATATAGTGTTGTTGGATTAATTTTAGAGGTGAAGATATTACATATGTTTGTGTATGATGAATAGGGTGGTTCATGTGTTTTTTTTTTTTTTTTTTTTGAAAAGGGGTTGTTCCATGTGTGGTGCATTAATATTTCGTTCAAGTGTACCTACAAATCATCTCCACCACATACGTCCTCTACCCACGAAAGGAAATTACAAGAAGCGTCGTCAATTTTCGCCAATATTTGCATTTTGTTAGAATGAATTGCTGCGGCTTTGTATTAGGGATGATATCAAGTGAGGGACACGTACATTGTAAGTATAGATTTATCGTGTTTCATCTTAAAGAAATAGGTTCACAAATAAAGGAAGATTGTTATTCACTAGATACAGAAAAAATGAAACCTACTAGGACAACTAAACACATAAATGGATCCTGAAACACGTGTTATCGTAAACGGATACAATAACCCCTATTTGACTAGAGACAATGAACCCAATATGCATCAATCCGAATATCAGTATTTAAGAGAAGACAAATAAACAAGAACAACACCATAAGAAACGCCACTGATGCCCTTCAATCACATATACTACAAGAAGATCCAGACAGGTATCACATATAAATATTAACATGCGAGAATTACAAATCCCGAGTCTTTCTCATACCAAACATAATTAATCCAACAAGGGTCCAAGACTAGATTATTTTGTATGGTCGTGGAGCTTCAGCAGTCAAGTAGCCCATCCAATTCCTAAACCCCAGCCCAGCCCAGCCCAGCCCATATCCGTTCCAAACCCTAGGAACTATAAATTCCAGAAGAGGCGGCGTTTCCTCCCGGTAACGTCTCACTTCCTTCTGCGAGGGCAATAAAAAAGGGATCGCACTGATAGAGATCTCGGAGCTCGATCGTCAACCATGAGGGCTAAGGTCAGATCTTCTTCTTGTTCTTCTTCTTCTTGTTTTTAAGGTGTTGCGGGTTTGGTGTCGACGAAGCGTTTCCTGTGCAGTGGAAGAAGAAGCGGATGAGGAGATTGAAGAGGAAGCGCCGAAAGATGAGGCAGCGATCCAAGTAAAACCCGTTTCCAGCTTTGTTGTTTCGCCTTGGTGCTCGATGATTGGGTGGGAGTCTGGTGGAGAAAAGGATGGATAACTTATTTCTTCTTCTTCCTCTTGTTTTATTTTTGTGTTTTCCATTCTATTTTGTAGCTCTTAGACCTTAAGGATAATGCTGGATGCCTTATATTTGACGTTGTTTCGAAGTTTATGACAATGCCTGTTTGGAATGCTATCGTTTGCTTGTTCTTTGAGCCCCAGTTTGGTTGTTGGATAAGAAAAACAAGAATAAGCGGAAAGGAGTATTAGTATTACGATAACATTGTTATTCTATCTGAAATGATTTTCTTGATTGAAAAGTGGATTAATTATGAAAATAAGTGCAGAAATAAGTGACAAATATATATATTAATATTAATCATCGTATTATTAAAATATATATCTAATTTAAAATATGTATATCTTATTTTAAATATGTATTATTTTTATAAAAAAATAAATGTATTATATATATATATGTGTCAGTATAATTTGGCAGATAATTTTATTTTATTCCAACAGAATAATTATTCTACAATAAGTATACGAGAATGGTAATTGTTATTTTCAATTTATTCTGATTTTTATACAATCAAACATAATAGTAATTCTTATTTTAAGTTTATTTTAAGAATTATTTTGGATCCAATGAAGCCGAGAATTTGCATATTCATATTGGATGTTTGTCGCGTATTTGACTGCTGTTTTTGTGTGATTTGTTTCACCAATATGTAGTGAAATATACCCGATGGATGCTTGAGGCCTTGAGGGCTGAGGGATCTCACATCTTTATCGTGTTTTGTTATTAATTTAGGATCCTTCACTGGACTCCTCCTTCAGGCACCAACAGGATAAATGTTGATGCTGGAGCAACGCCTTGAGCGACGTGTACCTGTGCCATCATAGTTAGTTTGTCTGAGAGCATCTTTATTCCAACTTCCATTGAACCTCCCAAGGTTTCGTTGAATTTCTTGCCTTCATAATGGGCAATAAATTGGCAATCTCTCACGACCATGGAAGGAGAAGCTTTGTAGGTCGTGCTTAGGCTCTAGAATATCTAGTCACGTCAGTGGTATCTTTTCTTTTTGGGTCCGATTTAACAATCTTGTTATACAAAATGTGAATTGAGGAAAATCTTGCATTAGAGAAAATTTATATAGAATTATGTTGATTCAAAACATATATCAAATCAAATTTACTACCAAGTCAGTGTCTTCTCATGTTAGGAAGGTAAGTTTGCCATTTTTTTTAGAACATTTTAATTGTATTTCTAATTCAAAGTTTGTAAGTCCTTTGGGATTTGTATGTCATGCAAATTAAAAAACTAAAATCTTAAGCCCTGAAGTATCGACTTACATAAGTTATTTACATAATTGATGTGAAATTATTTTTCCCACACATGTATGATAAACCACCAATCTTCTCACTAGCAATAAGTTGTGTTACAAATTATTAGGGACACAAATGAAGCGAATATGAAGTGAGTTTGTTAATATTTTAATTTAAAGTTTTTTCATTTACATTTGAATTTATATTCATATTTGAATGGATGTTAATTTTGATATCCGAATCTGAATTTGAATATTGAAAAATATAAATATAAATAAATTCGTATTTGAAATAGCCATAGATAACTAAAAATGAACATTATAAACTTGTAAATAATAACTTTGAAATAATAAACTTGTAAGTTAATAATTTGAGAAGTACATAACCTATTTTTATAGGAAGTAAATGTAAACAACAAATAATCAAATATTAATAATAATAAGTCAACAAGTATTAATCATAAATTTTTTTTTTTTTGCAAACAATATTAGATTATATAAAATAAGCAGTTGTTTATGAAAATCATCGCCAACTAAAAAGTACAAAATACCAATAATACAAATACCAAACAAAATAATTCATCTAGGGCATCACTGAGCATTAAATTATGAGATTTAATAATACTCCAACCACCATTTTCTTTGACTTCATAGAGATTTTGCCACTTAATAAGTTGTATGCCTTTTTTTTCGTTGGAAGAAACATTTCATAGAAATCGATGCCTAATATGGTCGATTTCTTTTTCCATTGTAGCCAGCAAATGCAATATTGATAGAAAGTAAGTTAGAATAGAAGATAACACAGAGTTAATCAAAGTAAGTCTACCCATCGATAAGAACTTAGTCTTTCATGTGGTAAGTTTTGAAGTTAATTTATCCAAAACAAGGCTACAATCATTATATGAGGCTTTCCTACATTGTAACTTGACATAACAATCTAGATTTATTCACAGAATCTTTATCTTATCTTACATTTGGATAATATAATCACTCAGATTTTCTACAGCGGTGTGGAAAGTCAGTTGTCCAAACACATGGGCTGTGGAACCTACAAGTAAAAACTGAATTAAAAACAGAAAATAAGGAATAAATAATAGTAATTCTTGAAAAAATATAAAGTGATGCTGAGCATAATGCATCTCCTTTGTTAGTAAATGAAGAAATTATTGTCAAAAGAAAATGAAAACATAAACAGGACAAAGCAAATATATAACCAACTAAATAACCCCAACCAACAAAGTACAGGAGGCATAGATTGATCCTAATTTCATTCATCACTTCCATGTGAGGCTAGATTCATCATGATGGTTCAGATTTTAGTTGGTAACTCCCCTGGCAAGCACAATTTTGAAACTTTACTGCCAATAAACATTTTATCCTTATAGTGTATTGTCTACAAAAAGTAATAACATTTTGTAAATGTGAGGAACCAAAAAGAGATGGTCATATTTTTATACCAACTAAATAAGCATTCTAAAAAAGAGGAACCAAAAAAACAAAGGTAAGTAATTGATTCAGTAAAAAGCATCACCACACTAGATAGTAAAATTCATTGAGATCATGTCTTAAGTATCAGATTTCAATAATATCTAAAAGAAACAAGAAATAAACATCATACTCCAACATATCAATGGACAAGTTTTCTTGCAACAAAAGTGGAATTTTAATACTTTGCTGTTAGCTAGACATACACAAACAAACAAGTTTTCATCTATCTCATCGAAAAGTCACTTATTGAAATTTAAACAAGAAGTTAAAGAATTGAAATACCTTTAGATCATTTATCTCATCATGTAAGTTTTCATCATTTGCATTCTTTGTTGATGTACTTGGAGAAGATGTAGAAGACATAGACATTATGTTCTTGTAATGCTCAAAAATAGAATCAAGTGTGCGATAGAACTTCCTCATTTCCATAGATCTTTTGAAACACAACAGCAACACCAAGTATCAAGCTATAATCTTTCTAATATTTCTCAAATTTACTCATTATTCTTGATACTATGTTTCTTGTACAAGAGTTCAAATCTTCCATTGATGTTATCAATGTTTGTTGGATGAGAAAATTTTGTTTAAAGTATAAGTTTGTTGTAGGATATTTCACTCCAGAGAAGATACATGTCATTGTATGAAACATCCCTAGAAACTTGCAAATCTTTCCCACTTTATCCCATTCATCAGGTGACAAGGCATTCTTATAATTAGAGTCACTCAATTCTAAATGAAGAAATGCACGTCGAAAGAAAATAACACTTTCAAGCATAAGATATGTCGAATTCTATCTCGTAAGAACATCTTGACGCAATCATTTCTTTGTATTGAGCGATACTTGTGCAACACAATCTAAAAACTTTTATTTTCTGACTTGTGAACCTTTGACATATTTAACACTTTCCCGAACTTTAACAATACATTCCTCAATTTCCTTTAACCCCTCATTTACTATCAAGTTCAAAATATGAGCACAACAACGAATATGAAAGAAATCACCATCAAATAGAAGAGCATCATTCAACTTCAACTGTGTTTTCAACATTTGCACAAATACATCATTTGAAGATGCATTGTCTAAAGTTATAGAGAATAACTTCTTCTCTAGTCTCCACTCACTTAAAATCTTATAAATTGTCTCAGATAATGCTATACCGGTATGTGGTGGTGGCATGAAGGAAAATGCTATTATCTTTTTGTGCAATACCCAGTCTTCAAATATATAATGAGCAGTGAGAGAATGATATCCATCAGTAGCAATAGAAGTCCACAAATATGAAGTCAAGCATATCCTCCCACTAAATGAATTCAAAAGATTTTGAAGCTTTTTTTTCTCAACTTTATAGATATTTAGACAATCAGACTTTGTAGTGTTCCTACTAATCAATTTAATATCCTCATTAATATAAGAAAATATTTCTCGAATTGCTTCATACTCAACAAATTAGAATAGTAAGTTATGTCTCACAATAGCCAAAACTAACAACTCACGAAACTTTTCAGGATCAAACTTAGAAGAACGAATGGACAATGACTCTTCATTTTTTGTCAACAACATTTGACAAATATCATATGTCCTTTAACAACTTCTTTGATGTTTAAGCATGTTACTAGTGCCATTTTTTGTATCACTAGAGCATTTATAACCACATTTCTTGCACTTGACTTTTTTCATATTATCATGACCTATAAGAAGCTCTTCAAATGTATTCCACACAGAGGAAGTACGCAATCGTTTGTGTTGAGGTTTACCTCTAACATTGGGATCAGTTTCTTGTTCTCTAACCTCAGGAGATGATCCATCTGAAAGAAGAACTTGTGCCTCAATATCATTCCCAACATTGTTCTTCAAAACACACAAAGATAACATTAACAAAATGTCAATTTTTTAAGACTGAATTGTTTAAAATTTTGTATAAAAATAAATAAAATTAATAAAATCAAGTAATTATTACATTTCCTTCTAGCTCCTTTCCCTTTCCGCGGTCATTTTGCTTTGATGGCAACTTCAAAGGCATCTTTGAACTATTAAAATACAAGAAGCATCACTTAGTTTTCATCAAAATGTCAATATAGTTAAAACTAATACAATAACTTGTGACTCACTGATGTGGATGGTGGATTCCACAAGTTGAAAAAAGCCCTAACACAATTGATGTGGATTGTAGATGTGTACAGGTTGTGACTCACTAGGTGCGCAACGTTGACACAACTGTTGATAATTTAAACATAAATTAAAAGAGAAGATGAACAAATAATTATAATGAAAATAATTTTTGCAAACAACAATCTGGACTTCTATTTAAATAACACAAGATTAGCTAATTATATTAGATTGAACAAGAACAAAGAAGTAATCAGGATCATGCAATCACAAATCGATTAAAAATAAAATGAGAGCACAACAAGGAGAGCATTGAATATAGAAAAAAATAAACTAAACATAAAAATTTGGTAACTTACAACAGTATTTTGACAATGTAAGGATTTGAGATGCATAATGTTGCTTGGTATATCTTATTCTTAAGTTTCAAGTGAAATCTAAGTTCAAAAATTATCGGTTCCTTTTAAACATTCATAAATCTATTAGCATTAAAAAATCATTTTAAATTACTCTTCTAGAACATGAGTACCACACTAGAGTGGCAAAACGTAGAATCAGACCAGAATTGAAAAATCATTCTGGCCTCATAAGCCTGTACTGAACAAGCTAAAGTAAGTGCATGAAATATTCACACACATATCTACAAAAGGCGAGTCTGCTTGCCTTGAAATGACTTTTCCAAAATATTTGCACCGCGTCAGAGTTTGGCAGTTAGGATAGAGGAAATCGAACACAAAAACAAGAGCTAGAATACAATGGTAGTGTTGCATGGCGTGTAACTCAGGTATAAATTCCAGCACAAGCCAACAATGCAGACTCTGTGAATTAGGAAGAATAAAATTTGGTAACTTACAACAGTATTTCTCTCGAATCTGTTCTCCTTTTTTTTTCTTTTTTTTTTCAAAACCCACAAAGAAAGCATCTCCAACATGATGTTGCTCTTCCAATAACACCAAAGTCTCAACTGCCAAGGATTTGTCTGAAATCATCCAAATCACATAACTAATCTACCCAATTGAAATGTAAAACCACAAGAAAGCACTCGCATGCCCACCAACATATTTGGGAATGATCCTCAAAATATAACTCAAAATTTAGTGGGAGGATATGCTTGACTTCAGATATGCATTGAATAACTCAAAATAAACTGAAAATAAACTAAGCATTGAATAACTGAAAATAAACTGAGCAATATTGGCTTAGCAACTTGAAAAATAAACTGGAATTCCATATATTGCTGAGCAACTATATTGCTGAAAAATAAGCTGAGCATTGTAATATATTGCTCTTATAAGTTATAACTCAAAATTGGAATGGAGGCCATACCTGAGCCGCACTTGCACAGGACTACAATCTACAGGAGGGGAGGGCAGAGCTGCGAAGGAAACAGCAGCAAAACAGGGGGAAGGGGCGGAGGCTGGTCCGCGCACTGGCTCACGGTGGCACAAGGGCACGAAAAGGGGAGGGCACGGCTGCACAACCGTCGATCCACACACCAAGAGGGGAGGGGCGAAGGCTGGTCTGTGCACTGGCTCACGGTGGCACGAGGGCACGAAGGCCGCAGAGTAGGGGGATGGCACGGTCGCACAACCATCGATCTGCACGCCAAGAGGGGAGGGCAGAGCCGCGGAGGAAATAGCAGCAAAATAGCGGAGGCTGGTCCGGGCATTGGCTCACGGTGGCACGAGGGCATCAAGAGGGGAGGGCACGGCCGCTATCCATTGAGGAGTGAGGGGCGAACGAAGATAAGAAGATTCAAAGAAACCCTAAATGACTAAATCCTTTATACTTAATTATTTATGGAGTTATGCACTTATATAGACATATAGTTAATTAATTATATTGTATTATTGATATAATATAAGTACATAATTGATAAGTTATAATAGTGTATTATAATGTTAGTATTAGTATATTTAGTGTATTACAGATTTACAGTATTATTATAATAATGTAATCAAGTTAAATTTATTAAATAATGATAAATAAATACTAATATAATAACGTGTATTTAACGTATACTAAATAAGTAGTCGTGTACTATGTACACGATTAGTTAACGTGTAATAATCGTGTATTTATCAGATTTTTTACCTTAGACACGGAAACGACCTGTTTAATAATCGGGTCTAATTATTAGACACGATAAGTACACTAGACACGATAAGAATAAACCCAAATACGGTTATATTGTGTCGTATTGTCGTATTCGTGTCGTATTAGAAATGACAGGCCTAAATAAAGCTTACTAATAGGAGGGAAGAACTCTTACTGGAAGGGGAAAACTTGAAAATTCTCCTAGTATATACTTTATTATTGGTAAAAAGGAGCAAATAATGCAAACAATTGGGTTACGTTTTTTTTTTTTTGAAATTAGTAGTTTAGATTAAAATTAAATCAACACTTAACTATGAGAACACCACCAAGTGAGTACAAAATAATGAAGATGTTCAAAATAACGAGCCACAATATTGACGAAAATATTACAGACCCCAATAAGTTCTCTAACTTTAAAAATATCAATCATAAGGCCTAATTAGTATTATTCCTCACTCCCATCTCAAAAGGATTATAGGGGGAAGAATCCTCAATCGGAGATTGAGTGGGGATAGCAGGACGTATCGCCAAGGAGGGAGTAGAGGTTGGAGCTAATAATCCAATGGAAGATGATATTGTATGGGTTACCTTGTCTACACAGGCTTGATCCCAATCATCCTTCGTACGAGATAACGCTAGAGAGATGGCCTCACTGCCAAGACATGGACAAAGGATAGCTGACCAAAGTCTGAGCAAGGAGAGAATGCAAGAAATAATACCAATAGAGTTCCTAAATTTATTCCTAAATTTATGTTTTTTCTTTCAAGCCATAGAGACCAGAATATAGTTGGAATGAGCAAATACCAAACCTGCGTGCGATTAGAATACTTCGCATGTCTTCGAATTGAAAAAAATATCTAATAAGTTAGTGGATGAACAAATAGATATATTATTCAAAAAGAAGCTCCAGACTTGCAAAGCAACAGGACATGTCATAAGAATATGAGAAGGGACTCACAGTCAGAGTCACAAGGGAGGGAGCTAATTGGACCCCTTCATCCTTTCTTGGCCAGGTTCTGCTTTGTTAGGATTCTGTCATGGATCACTAGCCAAAAAAATAGCTTTATTTTTAGAGGAACTCTATTACTCCAGATAACTTTAAACAGGGGAAATTTGAATCTACCATCATTAATTGAATAATAATAACTCTTGATTGAAAATAACTTATCAAGCTTGGGTGACCAAAACAATAGATCAACATCCTCATTGACCTGAACACTTGAGAAAACCTCTGAGAGATGCTCAAGTTAAGCTTGCAAACTATCCCAATTTAAATTCGTGGCCATAGCAAGATGAAATAACCCTACAAAGTCAATGTTAAACTTAATCCACATCTTTTTAACCGAGCTTTTCTTTTGAGTGGAAATTTGATAAAGATCTGGAAGAAGATATTTGAGTGAATAATCCACAAACAACTTGGTCTCCTAAAAGATAGTATCAACTCCATTGTTTTTTTTTTTTTTTGTTAACGATTGAGATAGATAGTATTTCATCGGCTTAAATGTCTGGTAAGAAACATTGTCAAAGTATAAATATTACAGAACCGCAGGCATATCTGTCATAATAAAGTCTCAAAATTTATCCCCAAGATGGATCAATTGAAATGTTACATCAAAAATTGTTTTTTTCTTTTAAACTAAGTCAAGCCATCATCACTCATGCATGGCATTCTGAGATTCATCTCCAGATGGTTCATTTAAAGAAGAAGGTCTTGATGAGGAAGGAATAGAAGGTGCAATGGAAGACTCCACAGACTGTGAAGCCATCGCAGAAACAAATTGCAACATATCTTCCTTCTCAAAACCTGAGACAAGATTTTCCAACCAAAATTTCATCAAAGACATAATATCATTAATGATCAAAAAACATGATCTAAATGAATTGCGAAAATTCCTACTATTCTTTTCTTTCCAAATCAACCAGAAAATGATCTGATATCAACTCCATTGTTAACCAAAGCTCTAGTGAAGGTTCTTACAACTGGACTACTACGTTTTCTTAAAAATGTTGATCCAGCGTGTATATTTCCTATTGTTCTCATTAAACATTTTTCATATTGCAGATAATGGAATTTTATTGCCCACACAAAGCACCAACGTTGTTATTGTTGTTTATTGATTCAACTCTTCTTGAATTTAGAGATGGTTGAAGACATATGGGTATCCTAGTACCTCAGGTGTACAAATGATGCCAGACTTCGTAATGCACATTTGATGATTAGCGTGGTAAATGCAAATAAATTAAATTTAATGTAGAAATGCGGAACTTTCACACTTTATATTACCTCACCAATGCAGAATTTGTCATCTACTTGTAGCACTCTCTAGGGTCGACCCATCATAGTTCTGATTTCAAGGGAAACTAGTTGTAATGTGACACCTATACGTGAGTGGTCGGTCCTGTTTCGGTTATTCTGTAGTTAGACATGTTCCGAAGGGTTGAATATATTTAGTCCTTGACCTTCTTCTTCTTTGTGTCTTTGATAGTTCCACCTTCTTCTTTGTTAGAAGGTTATGCCATCCACTAGTAATTCCTCTTTCTCTTAAGATAAACATGCGAAATGATAAAGGAACTTGTCACGAGCATGGTGCACACCGTCAAATGAAACCAAACAATGCATTCATATAGAATTAGAATATTGCTTTTCATGTATTATTACTAGATCTATTCTTAATAGTGATTAAGAATATTAGTTGTCATCAACAGGTTGACGATTAACATTCATCTTTAGATAGAATGTTTGTATTATAATTAGCTTTTCAAATATTATAGAATTGATAGAAAATATTACATATTCTCTAATGATATCCTAAATGCCTAAATTTAGCAATTAATAATTAAATCTTTAGATAGCGTTTGGTATACTGAAATCGAGACCGAAGTGGACCAAAATAGGATGAAAAAAATCCATTCCAATGTTTGATACAAAAATAACTTTAGAATAACTATGAGAATAGAATTCCCTTAAGAATCAAATTCTCATTGAATATGAGAGTTTGATTCCTTCTCAGGAGTAAAGGAATTTGATTCTTTGCCCATTGGAATTAAAAATTTAAAAAAATCCAATGATGACGTCTACCCCCGACCTTCATAGCACGTTGATCGTAATCACTACCTCCATTGGCTTCGTCCCGTCGGAGATCCACACAAGCATCTGAAGAGAATCGATGGAGAATCAAAAAGGAGCTATGGCCCACTTGGTTCCTCGAAAACAATGGAAAACTATTTTCCAAAACTTTTGCAAAACTCATACATTCTTTTTCCAAATTCCTTTGGAAATTATTTTGAAAATCCTTTTCACAATCTCCTCGAAAAGCATTGCAAAACACCTCACAAAACTCGATACAAAATGTTACACCAAAAACCACATGAAAACCACCAGGAAAACACCCACTGAAACTACTACTATAGGAAAAAGAGAATTCAAACCACAAATCACACATCTAAACACATTGTAACGTTCCTTATTTTCCACAATAATTTAAAATAAATTAAATTACGGGAAAATTAAAGCCAAACAGTAAATATCTAACTATCAGAAACCTGTGTATGCGGCTAGGAGACTCCATACTAAATGCATTATACTAAACCAACCGCATGTTTGCACCTACAAACTAAAACCACAAGGAAAACGCATGAGTGACAAAAGTCACACAGTACGCACCCCACAAAAACCGTGGAAAACAAATTATAATTACTTTTTCTTTTAAAATTCATTTCACAAACTATTTTCTCAAAACCTCACGAACTAGGTCCACATCGGCCAAAACCACAACTGAGGCTCTACTAGCCCAAAACCACAAGCAAAGGCCCTTAATGGCCAAAACGACATACAGTGAGTCGGGAAGCCTGGCGCCAGGCAACCTAACTCTAGCTATACGCAGTCTGCTGAGGAGCGACCACAACGTTCTGCACTGCCACGGTGACAGCCACCCTGTGCAGGAGCATTCACCGTTCCACGATTCTCCCTCTCTGGAGAACCCTCAAAAGCCAACCCCTTGTTGGAAAGGTTGTCCTGTCTCTCAAGACGCTACCAGCTACGGGGCATGTGTCCCACCCGCACTAGCCATCACAAGATCCGTCTCCTCACGGCGTCCTCCACACACAGTGCTCAGGAGGGAGTGTCATACCTCCACACCTGTGACATCTGGGTCGGATTATCCATTTTTACTTGTAAATCATGTAATTAATTGTAATATTGTATAAATGGTTTATTAATGGATATTCTGTTGTTTTAGGTGATTGTGGGGTTTTGGTTGGCTTTCGGTGCACCTACTTGTGATTTGGGACCAGTGTAGGTCTGGTTTGAGGATGCACAGTTGCCTTAGTTTGCGCGCTTGTCTTTTCTTCTTTTCTCTCCTTCTTTTCCTCTCTCTCTTTCTCTCTCCTCCACAAGCATTCATCCTCTTCTTCCCCTGTCTACCCCACTCCCTCGGCCCGTGCCACCAGTGACACCATCCCGTGTCACCCCGTCTCTTCCAACGGGATGGGCAGTCAGCGCGACGCGAGGAGGAGAGGGAGATATAGAGGGAAGGAGGCTGAAGGAAGAAGGAGGCGCCAAGTGAAGGAGGAAAGGAGAAAGTGGTGAGATGTGGAGCGGGAGGAGAGGAGTAGCAGTGCGCAAGTGGGAGGTGGTGGTTTGTTGGCGGAGGAGCTTTGCTAAAGCGTGAGGAGGCTCACTGGAGTGCGGGAGGGTTGCCGGAAGGCTGAGACAGGTACGCGACCCCTGTCCCTCCTCATTTCTGTTGTGGTTTTGAGCGAGTGAGCTAAATGCATGAAATTAGTGTAAAATGCATGTAAAATCACAGAAAAATAGTGGGAATGAAGGAAATGTGATAAATGACGTGAATGTGTAGAGATCATGCTAGGTTGTATGAATATCGTGGGTTTTTGGTAGAAAATGCCATAAGTGTTTTAAGGTTTAACTCTAAGCATGTTCTCTTTGAGAATTTATATCTTGATGTATGGTTAACAAATTGATGAATGGTTTGAGGGGTTTTGAAGTAGACTCAAGGGTCTACACCCCATGAATTACTTGCATTTTTTGATGTGTGTTTTGGGGGTCCGTCGGAGGCTCCCAGTTCTAGCGAACTCAAGGCTTGAAACAGGGGAGGTGCTTTGGTTTTAGGCATTTCGGCATGTCGAATGGGTTCGGTATACCGAATCTTTATCAGATTAAGCCAGGATACCTGGTTTAGGTAGGCCGAAATCATCTGGTTGACCGAATCAGGGATTTTTGGTATACTAAAAATGTTCGGTGTACCGAACTAGGGATTTTCGATATACTGAACCTGAAATTCGATCTGCCGATTTTGCCTTGGCCCTGATATATACAAATGTGATTATAAAATGAAAAAAGAAAAGGTTTTAATGGACAATAAGCATGTGTTAATGATGTTTTCCCCATGTAAATGACATGGAAGAATATAGAACCCAAATAAGTGGATTTGGGCACGGTTTTGGGTTTTAGATCCTATAAATGAATAAAATGGTTGATTGTGTGTGGTTTTGGGCATGAGACCCAATTGTGATTTTAAAACACGTGGTGAGTTGGGACCCAGTAGAGGGTCAAGTATTGCATGCAAACAGATTCCTGCAATGTAAAAGAATGGAAATGGAAATGGTTTTGAAAAAGAAAGCTTAAAGAGTTTTGAAAATGACAACGTAGTAGGAGCATAAGGCTCCAATGAAACCAATTGCCAGACACGACTATGGTTGTCGAGCTTGAGATGGTGTAGGCTGAGCCTGGGTCGTTGAACCTAGTTGTTGGGGTCATCGAGCTCGTGACGGTGTAGGCTGAGCCTAGGTTATTGAATCTAGTTGTTCGGGTCACTGACGGTGTAGGCTGAGCCTAGGTCGTTGTACCTAGTTGTTTGGGTCACCGATGGGGCGTCAAACAAAGACGTATCCCCGTGCATATATGAAAAAGATTGAGGCCGGTTGGTCAGGGCAGTGGCATCCCGCACGGGGAATTTCACTATGGCAGTGCAGGGAGGTAGGGGAAATGATGTCCTCGCCTACTGCTTGTGTGCCTAGTTACCCCTGATCAAGGTAACATCAGTAAAGAAAAGTGGAAATGAATAATAAAAGAATGTGATTTTGAGAAATGAAAAGAAATGTGGTTTGTCTGGGATTGGACTTATGAATGGTCCTAAAATCCTAGAATAAAACAAGAATTGTGTTTTAACCAGTTACCAACCAGTTTTTATGATTTTGGTTTTGAGCCCGAGAGGCATTATATTTTAGGCTGGATCTGGTCAAAGATATGAGTTTTGAAAGTGGTTTTTGTCTTGGGAAGAAACCCCAAGCAATAAAGAAGAAAGATGAGTTTTGAAAAGGAACATGGTTTTGGAAATGATTTCGAGAAATTTTAAAAGAAAAAGGAAAAGTGAGTTTGAAAAGAGTATAACTCTGGGAACAGATTCCCTAATGATTTCAAAAGAAAGGATAAGGATGTTTTAAACTGGATATTCAAAGAAAACTATGTTTTATAAATTTAAAATGGATTTTTTGGCTTTTTGTTGTTATTGTGTGTTTGGGGTGTGTACTAGGTGACTTAGATGTCATTCATGCGTGTTTGTTTGATTTTCAGGTGCAGATTGAGTGCAATCGTGTTCCGGTGCTGGAGTCAGAGCTTCTAGTCGCACATTTTTTCCTGGAGCTGAGCCTTAGTTACAGTTATTTAATTTTACTGTAATTAGTGTAATTTTGCTTATGATACTATGATTTAGGTAACGTGCCCGGGTTCGAGGCGTTACAGAGTGGTATCAGAGCTAAGGTTACACCAAGTGCACCTACTTGGTGATGTCCGGTCTAGTGGTTCCCTAGGACTGCACAATAGAGAGTCGTGCACCTGAATCTTTGGCTGTTGTGTTTTGTTGGGCTGGCAAAAAGATGTCTCACCGAGGCTACAGTCGTGGCAAGACCCCTGTACTTGACTCCGTGATGGGAGAGGGCAATGCATGGAGGGGTATGAGACGAGAATTTGGCCAGATGATGCGAGGTTTCGCCTAGTCCTTTGGCAGCAGTAGTAAGGATGAGGCGAAGGGAGACTTGTGAATCAAGCAGTTCCGCCAGCTTGGCGCATTGACTTTTGACTGGCGTGGCACACTAGAGGAGTGTGAGGCTTGGTTCCTAGAGGAGGAGAAGATCCTAGAGGTGATCGAGTGTCCAACAGAGAAGTGGGTCTAGATCACGGCATTTCAGCTCAAGGGTGCTACAGATTAGTGGTGGAGGACAGTGTGCCGTACCAAATTTCCAAATGCGGACCTACTGATGATCTCTTGGGAGGAATTCCGAGAGGCATTCTATGAGAAGTTTTTCCCTGAGCATGAGAGAGATAAGCTGGACAGGGAATTCAGGAACCTGAAGCAAGGGAGCCAGACTGTGGCTGAGTATGAGTCCTTCCTTCGGCTGGAGTAGTTCTCTCAAGCTATAATTTTTGAGAAGAACAGAACCAAGAGGTTCGTGGAAGGGCTGAATGCTGTGTTGAGATCCAGAGTTATTGGCTTCAAATGCCAGACCTTAGCGGATGCTGTGGAGCTTGCAAGCCGCTATGAGGATGATCGTAGGCTGTTCCAGGAGGAGTATCCCAAGAAGGAAAAGGGGAAAAAGTTTGTCTCTTGACCTTCTATCTCTCGACCCTCCGTTTCTTGACCGTCAGTGACTGGGGCGCCAAGTTCTAGGAGTTCTGGCAGCTCTGGGAAGAAGCGAAAGCAACAGCCTACATCTGGTAGAGAAGAGAGTATGGGTTTCAGCCACGCAGGGTCCAGCAGCGGCCCACAGGTGGGACTGTGCCATGTCTGTGGCAAGAAGGGGCATGTAGCGGCACAGTGTTCGCACAAGCAAAGGAACTTAGACAGTGTAGTATGCTACAACTGCAGGAAGTCAAGGCATTACCAGAAGGATTGTCCTAGTCAACCGAAGCCAGTAGGAGATGCGCCACATTAGCCTACCAAGGGGAGAGTGTTGTCCATTGCTGCCCAGATGCTGGTCCATCTGGAGATGTGGTAGAAGGTGAGAACTATTACAACTGTGTGAGTTAAGTCCTATCCTGTAATAATAGATCCTATGTGTACTTAACTCTATTTCTTATTATGATTATGGTTATGGTGTGTTAATTATAGGATCTTTTCTTGTGGCTGATCGGATGGCCCGAGTCTTGTTCGACTCTAGAAGTTCATTTTCTTTTGTCTCCGAGTCATTTGCTTTTGAGATCAGGACTAGGCTAGCCAGGTTGACATTCCACCTAGATGTAGTCACTCCATTGGGAGAACACAGTCTAGCATGGAGATATTTGAGACCGGTTGATATTCAGCTAGGGGATAGGAATTTTTAGGCCAGTTTGATCCTGATGAACATGCAGGATTATGATGTTATCCTGGGAATGGATTGGTTGGCACAGCATTCAGCCGTGATAGATTGTGCCAAGAGGAGAGTTCTGGTAGAGTGTCTAGGCTAAGGCTGGTGTATGGTACAGGGCACCAGACCAGGTGGACCGAGAAAAAAGATTTCTTCTCTTAAGGCCTACCATTATCTAGCGAGAGGCAGTGTGGGCTATTTGACCTGTGTGACAGTTTCTACTTCGCCTGTGGTCAAGATTCAGGACTTGCCGATGGTGAGGGAATATCCCGATGTTTTTCCAAAGGAATTGCCTGGAATGCCACCGCACAAGGAAGTGGAGTTTGTGATTGATTTGGTATCAGGATCAGGTCCTATTTCCAAGGCTCCGTACAGGATGACACTTGCTGGGTTAAGAGAGCTTCAGAATCAACTATAGGAACTGATGGATAAGGGATTCATTCGTCCTAATGTTTCACCTTGGGGTGCACTGGTTCTGTTTATTAAGAAGAAGGATAATTCACTTCAACTTTGTATAGACTACTGGATGTTGAACCAGATCACTGTGAAGAACAAGTATCCACTGCTCGGGATCGACGATTTGTTTGACTAGTTGCAGGGAGCATCGGTGTTTTCTAAGATATATTTGAGATCTGGATACCATCAGTTGAGGATCAGTGAGCCAGATATGCAGAAGACAACTTTTCACACCTATTATGGGCGTTATTGTAGGATCGGATAGCTCCTCTAGAGGGGGGGTGAATAGAGAATTAACACTTTTTAATTACTTAGATCGGTTTTTACAGATTAATGAAAAATTGCATACAAGGAGATTATTTAACACGTATAAACAAGCTTAACTACTCAAGCAATC
>JAMKQA010006091.1:0-30452 GCA_024699735.1 Posidonia australis | reverse complement strand
CCATTCATGCCACCCTAACAAACAATTGCATAATTCACATGTTTCTTCTATTATTTTGTCTCAATCATTTCTTCACTCACGGACTAGTTTTTTTTTTTACCACAGTGTTCCGTGTGCGACTTCCAAGGCTAGAGCCCAGGAGATCCTTTCAATGACCTTAGCCTTGTGGCATTGTTCTCGATCGTCATTCCTCGAGCTATCTGTCACTTTCGACAATAGCTCTTCGAAGGTGTCGACCCCTGGTTTGCAATCGCAGCTCCATCCATACTCACTCACGATCCATTATGGCCTAGTGATTTTCTAAGACCTTTGTACCTACTTCTTTGGAGGGGTCTCTATTTCCGCCTCTCCTTCCTCTCTCATCTTGACATCTATTGCTTCATCTATGCTCCATGACAGCCACTTTCATGCACATGGAGTTCCCTACCCTTTAGTTACAGGACACTGGCAGACTCTGATTGGTCTAGAGCCTACGACTGAGAAGGTTACTTTGACCACCACAAGGACACCTGATCATGTGATGCCTGGTCCATCGGTTAGTTCAACTCCCTTTGACCCATAGTTGGTTGTGGTTGCCTCCTCTGTAGGAATCCAACCAGCCAGAACTTTGAACTTCCAGCTCCCTTTGGCGTTCCTTTCACTTACTCTCTCGGCCCTTGGTACTGCTACTAATGGCTCTGCTACTATGTAGTCTCGGCAGCTCCTAGCCCTTGCATAGAAGCTGTAGAACATGGCCTTCTCTTTGGATATTACTTTGACTACCTCTATCTGTCCCATTCCAGAAGTTCCGCGCTAGTAGGCTCAAGCATTCCATGCTGCACCTGTCACACCACCACCGCAGCCATTGCCACAGCTCCTCGCTACAACAACGACGGGCAACACTTCACTGCCATTAGCATCATCACCACTGTATGCATAGCATGTTCCTCCATCTACTGGTGGCCAACCTTTTGGGCTGGTAGGAGCACAACGACCTGCAAACCAGTGCAGTAGTTGTTGCTCCCACACCAAACATCACGCTCAGCATAGCATATTATCGCTCCTGTACCTCTACATCAGATCCACGGTCCAACATACATGCCACCACCTACCACACACACACACAGGTACGCTGGTCATCATGCCACAACACCAGGTGGCGAGATGATAGATATGAAGGAGCACCTGGGTGCTATAAACACAGCGTATGTGGGAACCACCCTAGCTGCGTAGTCAACATTAGCAGCGATCCTAGATGCTCTACTTACCAAGTTGAGCGATTTGGAGAGAGCCCTATGGTTAGTGTAGGGCAAGGATCGACAGTCTTATACCTTTCGGGACCTCTATTTCTTTCTAGAGATTGTACTCCCTTCGACTTTTCATATCCCGAAATTTGAAAAATACAATGCTAAAGGCTGCCTAGTTTCACATCTTAGGACATATTGTGGTGATCTCGCTCAACTGCAGGCTAACGAGAGGCTGGTTATTCACCTCTTCCAGAAGAGCCTCACAGGTCCAACTTTGAAGTAGTTCACGTCTTTGGATATGACCACTATTAAGACTTGGAATGATCTTAGCTAGGCCTTCCTAGAGCAATATTCTTTCAATCTCGACATTGTCCCAAAGTGAGAGAACCTAGTCACAACTTGGCAGAAGCCCCACAAGCCGTTTGAGGAGTACATCGGGTGCTAGCGAGCCCTTGCTTCACAGGTTTGCGATAAACCTTCTGATGAAGAGTCTATCGAAATAATAATCCGAGGAGCGCAATCAACCATAGAGGCTCTGCTGAGCATTCAACCCATTTCCACTTTTGCATCCCTGATCAAAGCTGGCACCTGAGTTGAGAGCTCACTGCATAGTGGAAGAAGTTTTCCTGCATTAGTGGCATTCACTAAGCAAACCATGGCTTCGAACCACAATGGAGGGACCAGCAACGGAAGTGGCAGCAATAATGGATGTAACACCGGGTATTCGCAAAGGAAGGATGCCATCAAGAATGTCGTGGCCTATATGGGAGCTCCTGTTATGCCGATTAGTGTGGTGAGCTCGCCAGCGCTGAATCAGGTAGTTTATACCTTTGCACCAAGGACACCACACACTTCACAAATCACCACCACCGCTAAGCCATTATACTAGACCACACTGGCAAGGCAAGGGTGTAACCCAGGATTAAGGTAGCCTCGATGACCCAAACGGGATTACACCCTCTGGTTGAGCCACTGAGTGTCGTATTTCCCAAGGTTGCATCACTCTTGAAGCATCTAGAAGCTCGCTGGCCACCGAATCCACTTCCACAGTGGTTTAAAGCGGATTTATACTGCAGTTACCATAGAGTCGTGGGGCACTCTATGGATAACTGTTTCATGCTCTGGAGTGTCATTCAGGATTTGATTGACCAGAAGGTCATCCTCATCAACACACAAGAGGCAGAGCCCAAGCAAGTTGCTCCGACACCACATTCTTCTTCACATAGTAGTCTAGGCAACTGACCCTTGCTTTCCATATCAGCTTTATCAATCCTTTGTTGAAGCTTCCAACTCTACAGTTAAAATGATTCAGCAGACTATTAGACCAAGGCGCGTAGCCACTAAACCTACCATGCAATCCATTTCAATATCTGTCAGTTTGCTAGCCATGCTGAAACCTAACCTGATCCATGAAACACCAATACCCACTTCATCAAATACACTAGCCTTGGTCCTAGTGGAATTGAATGCCCATACACCTATGGTCATTAACCTGACACAGGATACTCACCGCATGCCTTACAGTTATGCCACGGAAATGTGCACTGAGGTAACGCAGTCAAGACGAGTGTACAAGGCCTCAATTCCGGAGCAAGCCCAACTAGCCAACTGCTTCCGCTTCCCAACCAGAGAGCTAGACTCCCAATTCTATTCCCGAAGAGGTAGTTCCAAGAATCAATCCTACCACTACTAAGAAGGACCCAGTTAAAGAAAGTTAAAGCAGATATTTCCATTTGGGACCTAATCCATACATCATTTGAACATAAGGAGGCCTTCATTCGAGTTTTCCAAGCTGCTCATGTTTCCCGAACTATACAACCATCAGCCATGGAAAACATGGTTGGAATGGTAGCTGTGACATCTAGGCCTGATTATCGATTTTTACTTATAAACCATGTAATTAATTGTAATATTATACAAATGATTTATTAATGGATAATTTGTTATTTGTTGGATGTGTGAGCTTGTGGTTGGCTTTTTGTGCATCTGCTTGTGATTTGGGACCAATGTGGAGTCTGGTTTGAGGATGCACAGTCATCTCGATTTACGTGCCTATCTTTTCTTCATTTTCCTCCTTTCTTTTTCTCTCCCTCTCTCTTTTCTCTCCCAATGGGCATACATCTTCTTCTTTTTTTCTCGTCACCCTCATCCACACCCGTGCCACCAACGACACCGCCCGTGCTTCCCCGTCCCCTCCGACGAGATGGATGGCCGGCGGCTTGTGGGAGGAGGAGGAGATATAGAGAGGAAAGGAGATCAAGTGGAGGAGGAGGCTGTGAAAGGGGAGACAAGTTAGGGAAGACGAGAAGAGGAAGAAGGAGCATCCGCTGGAGGCTGAGGATTGCCGAGGCTTCGTCGGGGTGCAAGGAGGCTCGCTGGAGTGTGCGAGGGTTGTCGGAGTGCCATCTGAGGTACATGACCCCGTCCCTACCTTGTTTCCATGCTTTCAGTTGAATATGCCTAATGCATGAAAAATTGAGATAAATGTATAAAAAATTGTAGAAAAATTACAGTAATGATGGAAATGTGATAAATGACATGAATGTGTAGAGATCATGCCAGGTTGTATGATTTTCCTCGATTTTGGGTAGGAAATGCCTTAAGTATTTTACGGTTTTAACTCTGAGCATGTTCTCTTTGAGAATTTATATCTTCTTGTATGGTTAGTGAAATCATGAATGGTTTGAGAAGTGTTGAAGTACACTCATTGCTCTACACCCCATAATTTAATGGTAATTTATGCTGTGTGTTTAGGGGGTCTGATTGAGACTCCCACCTTGGGCGATTTCCATTGCTCGAAACAGGGGTGTGCTTTGTCTACGGGGAATTCGGTATGCCGAACTCATTAGGTATGCCAAAATCCTGACAGATTAAGCCAAGATACCTGGTTTCGGTTGACCGAAATCATCCGATTGACCGAACTAGGGAATTTTGGTATACCGAACCTAGTTTCGGTCTATCGATTTTGCCTTGACCCTGATATGCATAAAAATTAATATAATGAAAGATAACTGGTTCTAAGGGTATGTTAAACATATGTTAATGATGTTTTCCCCATGTAAATGACATGGAGGAATATGAAACCCAAATAAGTAGATTTGGTTATGATTTTTGGTTTTGACCCCATAAATGAATAAAATGGTTGATTATGTGTGGTTTTGGGCATGAGACCCAACTGTGAATTTAAAGCACATGGTTTTTCATGAATTGAGTTGGGACCCCAGTGGAGGGTCAAGTGTTGCATGGAAACAAAATCCTGCAATGGAAAAGAATGAAATGAAAATGGTTTTGAAAAGAAAAGCTTAAATGGTTTTGAAATGGAATACTAATAATGTGTGAAGGAACCACGGGGGTTGGTATCGACAATATGGTAGGAGTAAGTGGCTCCAATGAAACCAGTTGCCAAACACGACTGTGGTTGCCAAGCTTGAGATAGTGTAGGCTGAGCTTAGGTCACTATACCTAGTTGTTCAGGTCACCGAGCTCGTAACAGTGTAGGCTGAGCCTAAATTATTGAACCTAGTTGTTCGGGTCACCAATGGTGTAGGCTGAGCTTGAGTCGTTGTGCCTAGTTTTTCGGGTCACTGATGGGGCATCAGTAATAGACGTATCCCCGTGCAAATATAAAAAATAAATTGAGGCCGGTTGATCGAGGCAATGGCATCCTGCACGGGGAATTTCACCGTGGCAGTGTAGGGAGGTAGGGGAAATGATGTCCTCGCCTACTACTTGTGTGCCAGGTTAACCCTGATCAAGGTAACATCAATAAAGAAAAGTGGAAATGAATAAGAAAAGAAATGTGGCTTGACCAGGATTGGACTCATGAATGGTCCTCAAATCCTAGAATGGAAAAATGATGATGTTTTAACCAATTACTAGCCAGTATTATAATTTTGTTTTGAGCTCGAGAGGCATTGTGTTTTAGGCTAGATCTGGTCAGGAATGTGAATTTGAAAGTGTGATTTTGGGAGGAAATCCCAAGGATTGAAAAGGCATGTTTTGGAAAATGATTTCCAAATGTTTTAAAAGAAAAATGCAAATATGAGTTTCTAAAAAAGAATGTGATTTGGAATAAATTTCCAAATGTTTTGAAAAGAAATGAACGGTGAGTTTTGAAAAGAAGTTGAATTTGGGATTAAACTCCCAAGTGATTTCAAAGATAGAGAAAAAGGGAATAATGTTTTAAAAGGAAAAGTTGATTTTCAAAGAGAAAACCAAGCTTTGAAAATTAAAAAGTGGAGTTTTACAGTTTTACAGTTTTCCAGAGATTTTGTGGTTTATGTGTTTGGGGCGCGTACTGGGTGACTTAGATGTCACTCACCCGTGCTTGTTTGCTTTTCAGGTGTAGTTTGGTGCAGTCGTGTTCCAGTGCTGAAGTCAGAGCACATTGTTTCCTAGAGGTGAGCCTTAGTTACAGTTATTTAATTTCATTGTAATTAGTGTAATTTTGCTTGTGATACTATGGTTTAGGTAATGTGCCTGGGTTCGGGGCGTTACAGTAGTTGTGCCATAGGTGATTTCTTTCTCTTGTTCAGAGTTACTCCCGGTAGGGACCAATCACAATCAACCCTTGTTCATCACGGTGCAATTCCAAAATTTTTGCATTCCTTTTACTCTAGTGGATAATGGTGTTGGCTTAAATGTTTGCCCCTTGCAAACTGCAAGTCTGATCAGATTCACATCCAAGGATATTACCCTAGTTGTAAAGGGAATGATGTCATTTGACGACACACACCATGATGCTTTAGGGATTTTGGTTATTCCTTTAATCATTGGACCTGCCCATTTTGAGGTCGAATTTTATGTTGTCGACCTCGAACTATCCTTTAATCTCCTACTTGGGCGCCCTTGTCTCCACAAGCATCAGGTCATCCCCTCGACTATTCACAGAATGATTAAGTTCCTCTAGAACAACGACATTGTTGTTGTAATGGCAAAATATCTTGAAAAGGAGAAAGTTGAGGTGGCTCTTCATTGGCTCCTCAAACTGTCCATTTTGACCATAAGCCTTCTAATGTGCTCTACTGAATTGACTGCTTCGAGTGTGCTAGTCATTTCACCTGTTTTGGCAACCCCTTTGTGATGGTCAAGAATCTTTACCAAAGGTGGGAAACGAGAAAGGAGCACTCCTCGGGCAGAATGGCCAAGGAATCGCCGAACCAATCATCGTAGAGAAAAGACAAGATTTTGATGGACTAGGATACAAATGGAAGTCGCAAGATGGGTTCTTGACGAATCGTAAGTTTCAAAAACTCTTTATTCCACGGAATTTAGCTAACTTTGTTAGTGCGGGATTTCAAGATCCCAATCAAAATCTTGTTACTGCAGAGTCTGAACAGAGTGAGCCTACCAATGGGTCAGAATGGATCTGTTGTGGACTACTATTCTGAGGATGCGGTTATGGATTGCATAACAAGTCCAATTTTGTCCTTTCCACCAAGGGCAAGAAGGCTTCTATTGCTGTCTTCAGAGTCAGTTACAGTTGTAGTTTCAGCAAAGACAATTCCCATCGCAGTTTCACTAGTAAATCAGTTAGAATCGCAGTCAAATCAGTTGGAATCGTCGCCTGAGGAGCAAGAGATCACCAGTGCATACTATGTGCCTCCGATGAGGAGGGTGATGCAGTGGTGGCACAAGTTGACAGTATGCTCAGTGATTTGGAAATTCTATTCTAGGAGTAGCTAGCAACATTGGTGGACGACATGGAGAGTGAACTCAGGCACCGGAAAGCAAAAGATGTAATTCAGGAATACATTGCAGGTCAGACAATCTCGCAGGGTCAGTTCTCCATCATGGACGTAGAGGAAGACAGACCAGTGAATGATAGTCCAGAGGAGTTCATCTCCAATAAACTAGGAGGTGGATCTAGTTCGTATTATCAATTTCAACCCCACTTGAGTAGTGGGGTCCAAAAACAAAAGATCCTAAGTTAGGCTCAGGAAGGAATGCGAGCAGCAGCACTCACATCAGTCAATCAGATGACAGTTGCCCACCTGTCATGAACACTATACATACCACTCGAGAAAACTAGAAGAATAAAAATAAGACTTGGGTTGAAATAGAATAGCCAGGTAAACCTGTAAGTTTGGAAATGATAGAATTTGAGATTGTCAAAGGTGCTTATAGAAAAACCAGAGTAACAGTTACCATTTTAAAACATCGTCAAGGGCAGAAGGTCAAACAAATTTGCACCTTTGAAGGCATGGATCCATGTTTCTAGCAAGAAGTCCTTTCTGAACTCATTGCATATGAAAAAGAGGATGATACGGAAATAAAGGAAGGAGGCCACAACGCTCTAGATTTTCAACGTTATGATGATGATCTAGAAGGCCCAAACTTGCATGTGGAGGAGGAAACTGAGCGTGTAAACATTGGCACAGATGAAAATGTCAAAGAAGTGCAAATTAGTGCCAGGCTCATAGTGCAGGCCTGAGCAGAACTTATTCAGCTTCTTTGAGAGTTTGCGGATTTTTTCGCCTGGAGCTATGAAGACATGGTCGGGTTAGACATTGAGGTAGTAGTGCACACATTGCCACTTAAGCCCAACATCAGGCCAGTCAAACAAAAGTTGCGTTGATGATGACCATAGTGGCTGCTGAAGTTGAAAGAAGAAATAATGAAACAGCACAAGGACAATTGTCTAAAAGTCGTCCTCTACCCAGAGTCGTTAGCAAATGTGGTTCCCATGCCAAAAAAAGATGGTCGGGTTCAAATGTGAATTGATTACAGAGACCTAAACAATGCAAGCCCAAAGGATGACTTTCCACTCCCACACATTGATGTACTTGTGGATAATACTACAGGACATAAAATATTGTCATTCATGGATGGATTCTCAGGTTACAATCAAATTAGAATGGCAGAAGAGGATATGGAGAAAACGTCCTTCATTACCCCGTGGGCAGTATTTTAATATAGGGTCATGCCATTCGAACTGAAAAATGCTGGAGCCACATATCAAAGGGCAATGACAGCAATGTTCCACGACCTTATGCACCAGGATATCAAGGTCTATGTAGATGATATGATAGCTAAATCAAAAGAATCCAAGGAACACATTGCCTGCTTGAGAAAATTGTTCAACTGCTTGCAGAAATACAAGTTGTGGCTTAACCCTAACAAATGCGTATTTAGGCTATTATCTGGCAAGCTACTAGGATATATCATCTGCTAGAGGGGAATTGAAGTGGATCCAAACAAGGCTAAAGCCATCATTGAGATGCCTCCTCCCACAACAAAAAAGGAAGTCCGAGGGTTGCTTAGGTAGTTGCAGTATATTAGCTGATTTATTGCCTAATTGACACCGATTTGTGAGTCGATCTTCAAACTCTTGCGGAAGAATGCATAGATCCACTGGAGTGATGAATGCTAGGAAGCATTTGACAAGATTAAGAAGCTCTTGGTAAGGCCTCCAGTCTTAGTTCCCTCGACACCAGGGCAACTTTGTTGCTCTATTTGTCAGTATCACAACATTCATTGGGTGTAGTCTTAAGTTAGCATGTTGAAATAGGCCGTAAAGAAAGAGCCATTTATTACCTGAGTAAGAAATTCAATGACTGTGAAGTTAAATACACCGCAATCAAGAAGGTCTGCTTATCCCTTGTTTGGGCCACACAACGCCTAAGGCATTATATGATAGCATATCCTGTTCTACTGTTGTGTCGACATGATCCTATGAAATATTTGTTCCAGAAGCCAGCGCTGGTTGGCAGATGTGTCAAGTGGTAGGTGCTCTTATCTCAGTTTGATATCAATTTCGTCACTCAGAAGCCTATGAAAGGTCAGGCCATGGCAGATCATTTAGCAGACTTACCTTTACCAGTGTATCAGCCCTTACAAACTCAGTTCCCCGATAAGGATATACTATTTTCCATGGAAGAGGATGAGTCAGAAAACCCCCATGACAAAGACTGGTGGCATCTTTACTTTGATGGTGTAGTTAACAGAAGAGGTATGGCCATTGGTGCACTGCTCAAAACCCCGCAAGGCCAGATGATCCCACTTGCTCAAAAGTTGAACTTTGTATGCACCAATAATGTGGCAGAGTACGAGGCAAGTATTCTTGGACTGTGGGTAGCATTAGAACATGGTGCGTAGAAGTTACATGTACATGGTGACGCCATGTTAGTCATCTCGCAGGTCAATGGCAACTGGAAGACGAAGGATTTGAAGCTGGTACCATATCATACCCATCTTCTAGTGCTAATGGCTGAATTTGTGGAGATACGCTTCTTTTTCATAAACAGAGCCAAGAATGCTTACGCAGACACGTTGGCCACTCTCGCATCTTGGTTGTCTATACGAAAAGATAGCACAATGAAAGTGTCGATAACCTACACATACAAACTAGCACACTGCATGAGCATAGAGGAAGAAAACCCTACAAGAGAACACCCATAGTATCATGACATTAAAGTCTTCTTGGAAATCTGGAGTCATCATCCAGATGCATCAGCTGCAGACAGAATGACTATGGTCCGACTGGTGTCAAAGTATGTGCTTGGAGTAGGTCACTTATACAGAAGGTCTTATAATCAGATGCTTTTACGTTGTCTAGGTGAAAAGGAGGCCGATGCATTAATGCTACAAGTGCATGTTGGGATATGTGGACCACACATGAATGGAGTGTTACTAGCTAAGAAGATAATGTTACAAGGAAATTTCTGGTCAACCATAGAGACAAACTATTGTCAATTTGTTCGAAGATGTCATAATTGTCAAATTCATGGTAACTTCATTCATGCACCTCTGCAACAACTCCACAACATGTCCTCACCTTGGCCTTTCTCAACATGGGGAATACATGTTATCGGAGCTATCCACCCGCCAGGTTCTAACGGACATCAGTGCATCCTGGTAGCCAATGATTCCTTCACTAAATGGGTGAAGGCAGCTTCTTACAAGGCAGTGACGGCCTCAGTAACCGAGAAATTTGTCAGGAATAATATCATCACCCGATATGGGGTTCCATATTCAATTATTTCTGATAATGGGACAAATTTCATAGCCAAAAGATTCGAGAGCTTTCTGTAGGAGTTCCATATCAAGCATCACAGGTCCTCTCCATATCACCCTCAAATGAATGGGCTATGGAATCCGCCAATAAGAATCTAACTAAGATTCTCAAAAAGATGGTGGAAACTCATAAGGACTAGCATGACAAGCTCCCATATGCTTTGTGGGCTTACAAGACATCAGTCCGGACTTCAACTAGAGCAACTCTATATTCTCTAGTCTATGGTATGAAAGTAGTCCTACCTATAGAGGTGGCGATACCCTTGCTCAGAGTCTTGAGGGAAGCCAAATTGGATGAAGCAAAGTGGATTAAGGACTACTTTGTTCAATTGAACTTGATAGATGAGCATAGATTGCAAGCAATGCATCATGCACAATGTTATCAGAAATGCATGGCCAAAGGCTATCAAAAGAAGGTCCGACATAGAAGTTTCTTGCCAGGGAAGCTAGTCTTGCAAGCTATACATCTCCCTGATGGTCGTGGCAAATTCAGACCCAATTGGTGAGGACCATTGGTAGTCAAACAGGTCTTCTCTAGAGGTGTAGCAATCCTGGAAGACATGGATCACATCGAATAGTCAGAGCTAGTTAATTCATGTTACCTAAAGAAGTACTATCAGTGATCATAAACCTCATGTCCTCGCTCTGCAACATTGTCCTCTTACTCTATGCCTGCATGCATTTATCATATCAATGTTGCCTGCATCCATGTAGCCTTGCATCTTAACGCATGCTTAACTAACTCCCATTCAGCATACGCATCTATAGGCAAGTAGTCATCAATCATCATCACATGCATGGATCTTAGTCTGGTGATGATAAGCAGAATAAGCTTGCCAATGTTGGGAATACGTTGCACCTCCACAGGAAGATACTATCCAAGTAACTTAAAAGAGTGAGGGAGCCACCTTTCATTGTGAATTGGGCGAAATATCCAAGCCGTTCGAGGAACATACACCTCCAAGAGGGAGATAAAATGTTAGGAGTGAGAATGAGAATGTGAGATAAAATATATCCATGAAAAGGCATAAAAGAATTAGAAGACAGAAGTCGCAAATAGAAATCAATCCTAAAGAGAGAGGCGTGTTGGGTAGCATTGTCCCTCCAACCTATCTTGGAGAGGAGTCGAAGTGAATACCTGGAAAACATATTCCCAAAGGGCATAGCCAACCCTTTAAAATAGCAGCTCCCCCACCAATAGACAAGGTACCTATTACCTCCAAGCCAAGGATAGGGTGAACCCACATGCCTATGAGGGAGAAAAGCATGAAATAAATAGAGTAAAAGTAGGGGTATGATCCTGTGGAGTTTGGAGTGGAGCCCAAGGCACAATATTGCATTTCCAAAGAGCCACCTGAAAAGCTAGGAGCCTGGATAGAGTCTCGTGTGGGTTGGAGCTACCATTCCCTTATAAACGTGGCAATAAGCATTCCATTACTGAGGGCACTAATAAGATCTCACAAATCATCTAGCATTTATGCATTCTTCATTCTGAAATGTTGCAGAGCCTAGTTCGATCCTTGTAGCTAGGGGCATGTTAGCTACTTTCAGCTTAAAAGGATCAGAAGGGCACCACCTAAACCAAGGGCATGTAAGTTGCTCTTATTGGTTAAGGTTGATAATGTCAAACCAGGGGCATGTCAGTTGTCCTATGGTTAGACACACTGAGTCAGCACTTTGAACAGGGGCATGTCAGCTGCTCTAATTGGTCACAACTTCCAATGCCTAAACCATGGGCATGTCAGCTGCCTACTAAATATAAACAAGTTGCTCTCAAAAGTGTGCCAGTCAGGGGGGATCTTTAAGTACTATTGCAAGTAAACAGGATACTCCTAGACAAGAGATTATCCTAGAGCCTTCAAGAGCGAGTTAACGCTTGATCAGCTCTCTCTGACACATAACGTCGAGGGTTAGGTACTCAATCAACTCTCTCTTAGACCAACCCAATGGTGTAAGGCAAAGCCACCATGCAAGATGCATTGTCTTAATAAAATTTCAACTTTAAAGAGTGGTCATACATGATCAAAATTTATTCAAGTTCAGAACAAACAAGGGTACAGAAGGAAATAAAGCTGAATAGCTACACATCCATGTTACTTCATGTCCTCTTTGAGCTACCAACATCAGGGAACATAGGTGGACCTGGGAAGAGCTCACTGATAGGCCAAGTCTCCCAGATTTCAGCCTCATATTCCGCCATATATCCACAGCCCTTTGCCATGGCGACATGGTCAGACCGGATACAGTGCTGCAACAAACTCGACAACTCAGCAATCATGGCCGTTGAACTCAAAGGGTAGGACTGAATGTGGGCTAGCATTGGACTATAGGTGAATGAGACTTAGCAGTATCCGAATTGGAGCATCACGTGAATCGGATGATATTCTACTCCTCATGTCCCCGTTGTCAAAGAAAACAACAAAAGATTCATCTGTGGATGGAAAGATGTGCCACGTTACGCAATCCTCGGTCAAGCTTTCCAGCATCACATATGCCACCTTAACAGTGGTAATGGTTCGAGAGTGCCCACTACGACAATATGTCTCGAAAACAGACCACTATGGGCATAGAATCTTGACACCCAAGTGTGCAGCTAGCCAAACCTGCAGAGAAATCAAATAAATGAAATATTTTGTGGCATGCATGAAAAAAAGCATACACAAAAAATACGAGTACCTGTACCAAGGCCCCACAGCTGTAGAAGTGCTGGCATCGATGTAGTGAGCGATCCAGTGCCTGATATGTCTCTACTAAATTGACAGGAGCTAGATTGATCTGATGGCTCACTACAACAAGGAAGATTTCTACTACCTCAATCCCCACAGTCTTCCATCCATGGCTAAAGCCTAGCTCTCCTAGGAAGCGGATAACGAAGCTGTAGAGCCAAAGTTCGTCGCCAAGAGTGGCTCTTTGGTCGGCAGTTTCGTTAAAGTATTCCAATCATAGCATGGGAGATTGTCCGTCTTTGCAGATCAAGCGTTGCCCACAAACACCAGTCGGAAGGCCAATCAATTGGCACACTACGGAGGCATAGCTATCACATTGCATGAACGTGGTATGTCCTAGAAACTTTGACAAGTTACATATTCGATGTACCTCTTCTAGTGTTGGAGTTAGCTCCATTTTTCCAAAATGGAAGACATGGAAGGCTGATTTCCAAAAGCGGGCGACCGCACACAGTAGATATCAGTTATCTTCTACCTTGGCTATGCTTAAAAATTTTTCTGGAGATTCTCCAGGTTCAAAGTTTGTCCCAATCACCCGAAGACAGTCTGGTAATCCAGTCCTGTAATACGTCAGAGTAGTGGATAGCCGTGACCATAGTGAGGAACCCCTAGAAATCCATAGGGATAAGTAATAAAAAGAAAAAGGTTTGTAACTGAATGCAGGAAAAGAAGCGAGAATTGATAAAGCTTACCATTTCCCCAAGCAAAAGAATCAAAATGCTTAGCTCAAAGATTTGCTCTCACTCAAATACAGATGCCAAGGTGATGGAGCCCTAGAGCTTAAATAGGTGATGGAAGAATCTAAGATGCAGGAGAATATAACCGTTGCCACTAGTAGGTGAGGCAAGAATTGTGTGAACAGGGCAAGTAGGTGGAAGGTAGGAGAGAAGTAGGTGACTCACGGAGCTTGTGCACTCGTCTGCTTGGGAATCTAAATGACAGGCAATTAATGCTGGCGCATAATCCAAGTGTTAATTGGCAGCAGTAGACACCCCAATATGCTTGCAAATGGACTAAATGCTAACAAGATTCTAAAAAAAACCCTAAAAAACCAAATAAAACTCTAAAACCAAACAAAACTCTAGGAAAACCCTAGAAAACTAAAGAAAACCATAAAACCCTAGAAAAACCCTAAAAAACAAAACAAAACCATAAAACCCTAGAAAAACCCTAAAACCTAGGTTAAACCCTAATCCAAACCTTAAACCCTAGGTTAAGACCTAAATTAAATTCAAAACCATAAGTCAAACCCTAAACCATAAGTCAAACGCTAAGCCATAAGTCAAACCCTAAATCATAAGTCAAACTCCAACAACCTTAACCACTTCCCACTTCACTCCAACAAACATAACCACATCCTACTTCACTCCAACAACCTTAACCACTTCCCACCACTTCTTAACCACCGTAACCACTTCACTCCAACAACCTTAACCACTTCCTACCTCTTCTTAACCACCTTAACCACTTCACTCCAACAACCTTAACCACTTCCCACCTCTTTTTAACAACCTTAACCACGTCCCACTCTAACCATTACAACCAACCAAGCCATTTGGAAGCCTATAAATAGCCCCATTTGCAAGTGAAAAATGACTTTTGGAAAATTTGAGAGGAGAGCTCCCCAAGCCTTTTCCTCCCAACCAAAGCAACCAGAGAGTTCCTAGAGCAAGGAGGAAGCTCGTGGAAGAGAGAATTCAGAGTCTTCAGTCGTCTCCGACGAGCTCCAGCGGTCATCTTCACTACCAGTCCAGGTATGCCTTCCACTGACTTCAATTCATGTTAAAAATGCCCTCCTAGGTTTCCCTTTGTCTTCCTTGCTTGATTCCAACAGAGCCAGAGGCCTCCTCTGGTCGGAATCAAGCTTCCAGGCGTCGTCGGAGCTGTTTTCTGGTGGCCTAGGTGGGGGCACGAATCCACTGGTCGATTCGAGCCGTAGAGCCTTGGATCCTCCTTCCTAGACCTCCCTCTTGCTTCTACACCCATCAAAACTCCACTCTAGTCGTTGTGGAAGCCTCCATCAAAAGCTCACCAGAATCGCGACGTCTCGCCGTCATCAAGGAAGAAGACTGTGCACATTGACTGAACGCATGCCTCCAGCCCCGTCGTGCCTCTCCGATCATCCAGAAACACTCCACGGCATGCCCCCATCACACCGGAGCCTTCAGTGCCAAGCGACGAGCCTTGGATCATCTCTGTAGTCGAGCTCACCGGAGAAGACGATGGCGACGGTAGGCGGAACCCAACATTGTGCAATCTTCCCCCGTTTTGGTCTCAGATGGAAGGGGAACAATCCTTGTCACACTCCTGCCAAGCCTCCTGTAGTCCTAGATCACTGCACTGCAATCTCTGGAGCTTCTTTCTTCTCCAGCACCATCACTGGAAGTGCCCCAACGGTGAGGGAGGTGGGAGGCTCACTCCAGCCGTTGAATCCCTGATCCAGACCATTGGATCTCTCTTTCCCCTCCTCTTCTTGCTTCCCGTGAGGTTTGATCTTAGATCAGGCCATGGGATAGCCTCTGAGTGTCCCTCCCGCAGTTGTCGACGGTGGAGTTCCATCACCGGCGACCGGTGATTCTTTTTCTTTTAAAAAAAATAAAAATAGTTTTCTTTTAATAGAACTTCTATAACTTTTGTTTTCTTACATTTAGATCCTTATTTTCCTACACATAGGTGCTTTTTCCTTACAATTAGGTCCTTGCATTTTTTTTAAATCGTTTGAATAAAGTTTTATTTGAAAATATTGCAATGTGCCCCTTGAGTTTTCTTAATAATGGTTTCCAGGCTTTAAAGTTTGACAAAAACCCCTAGAGTTTCTTTTCATGCATTTTAGTCCACATTTTTGCATAAAACACCCTATGCTTTACTGAAACTCTTCTCAATGCATATTTCACTGGTTAAATTGCATTTAAACCCCTAAGCTTCATTGAAACTCTTCTAAATGCATATTTCTATGGTTAAATTGCATTTAAACCCCTGAACTTCATTAAAATAACTCTAGATTCATATTTCTCTGGTTAAATTGCATTTTAGCCCTTGAACTTTATAGATTTCACACTGAAAGCATGTTTTCTACGGTAAATTTGCATGTCAGCCCCTAAAACTTTCTGTTTTCAAACATGGACTCTTTTTCTTGCACATTTTACCCTGAATTTCCACAAAATTGCATTAAATACATGTTTTGATGGAAAAATTGCATTTTGACCCCTAGGAACCTTCAATTTGACCAAAAATGCACAGATTTGCACATTTAACCCTAGATTTCTTCCAAATTACATGAAATGTTTTTTTCTATGTATTTTTACTGATTTAACTTCAGAATTTCAGTTTTCACACAGAATTAGGGTATTTTGCACAAAAGCCCCTGGAATTTACATTTTTACACTCACACATGCGTTTTGCACATTTCGTTGCACTTTTTCATGCATATTTTATTGTGCTTTCTTCCTTACATTGTGCATGCATTTCTAACTCATTTCAAGTTTGGCTTTCTCATCGTTTCTCAGATTTCTTTCGATTTTCGTGTTTTTTTATTTGATTTAGCTTTCCATCGCCCGAGGGCATACATTAACAGGCTTATCAATGCCGACATTGCCCCAAAGGAGGATTATTTTCCCCAATTTGATTTTCTCGGATTTCTTCAAGTTTCCACTGATTTATGTGATGCTTTCCGAGAGTTTCTTGATTTTCACGATTTTCCTCATCGCCCACAGGCGTACAGTAAAGCAGCATTCTCGATGCCTACAATTGTCCCTTGGATTAACTTTTTCCCGTTTATTCATTTCGTCTCTTTGATTTGGCATGTTCTCTAGTCATCTTTAGCATATGCATTCAGAATAGGCAAGCACACACCTAGTAGACCATTTAGCAAGTAGGAAACCTAGAACGACTGAGTTCCTTGGGTGCTTGGGGGTGCCTAACCCCTTCTCCATGCGTAACAAGAATCCTTACCCTTTCTCTGGCCCACATTGATTTGTGCATTGCATCCATTAGGCACGGAGCATACATGTTCTCTTCATCTTGCTTTCTTCTTGGTTTCCTCCTGTATTTGGTTTTCCTCGTCTTTCCATTAAAAGACTAGGCGACGACTCCTTTCTTATCCTCCCTTGGTGTTTCCGAGTCTAGTCTTCTTCTCCGAATTCACCATCTTCGCTGTGACCGTATCGGGACTCCTCGTGTGCTTCCATGCACCGGTAAGGAAAGCCGTACAGGATTCCACCAGCATGGTCACAAGAACTGGCGTCTCTACTGGAGATAACCAGACTGGCTTTCGTTTTGGTTTTCTTACTTGTCTTTGGTCTGTATACTTTGTGTTTGCTTGCTAGTTCTGTTTGCTTGTACATATTTGACTGAACATGCGTTTTCGTGTCTTTTTACACTATTTCTATGCCATTACACATGCACATGACCTAATTCATGCTTTTTTTGTCAATACTTGCGTTTATTCACCTACTTGTGAGCACTACACTATCACACGTCATATTCATGCTTTTTGCTTCATTGAGTGACTATTTAGATGCTTTATTTTAACCAGATAGGGAAGCAAACATGTCTCTACTTTCCATGCACACAAATTCAGATAAACAAATAATAAGGCATAACTAGAGACAAGTGCTCACAACTCCCCATGGTTTAATAAAATGCAAGTAAAAGACACAAAAGCATATTGCATGAATGGTCATTTTAGAAAGCATGCATCTTCTCCTCTGAGTTCACTCATAGTTTGCGAAGGACAATTCTAGTAGCCCATTCTATAGCTTTGGCGTAAGGTGTATTACTAGTTTGTCCCCCCTTGTCTGGGGTCATGTCGGTGCAATAGAGGGTACAGCTCCATGCTACTGCAGGAGACGAGGCCACAAACGCACCACCCGTTCACTACCTGCGCTTTGACCAGGATTTAGAATGGGAACCTACTTTTCTAACCAGAGTCAAAACCTAAATTCCATGAGTGCGTCCCGTGTGGTCAACCCCATATGGGACATGCATTGTGAGAGAGTGCACTTTAGGACATTCATCTATATTGTGTGTCATGGCATGCCACTTTAATAACTCACATTTGTCTTTGCGTCATTGTCTAGGTTTTGATACCTGTTTTCTTAGGTAGCTTGTTGCGAGGTCCTCAGCTAGGAGATCGGGTGTCTCCGCCACGGGAGGCCTCCCGTGGTTGGTTTCTCTTGCCTTTTCCGAGCTATTGGTCACTTTTGACTGTAGTTAGTCTTAGAGATCGTACGTTTGTCTTTTTCCGTAGCTCCTTTTGTTTCGCTTGCAGTTAGCCATTGCCCCGCAGACCCGCAAGCCTCTAGTTATTGTTCTAAAGTGGGTCCCACACTTAGACCCTCCTTCTCTCACTTTGACTGATTCTTCTTCCTTTTGTGCGTCCCGATTTTGGAATCATGGAGGATCCTTATCTTCTCTTCCGGGACAATGGAAAACACAAGCCGATCTATGACCCATCACTGATTCAACTACGATGATTACCATGCGAGTCCTAGAAGTTCTGCCAGCTGCATCCTATCTCTCGAGCCCTCCTGTTTCAGGAGTTCAACCAATTGTGGTTTCATCTGTTTTAGTGGCCATTCCTGTTCTTCTCTTGCCTTCTAACCTATCTTTTGATGGGTCTTTGGCCACACAAGCTCAGTACTTGAGAGCTTTCGCCCGAGGGTTCGAGCGCATGGCCCTTTCTCTTGATCCTGTTGAGAGTCCTCCTCTTTCGACCGTTGAGGTTCCAGTGCAGACCACTATATCATTGTAGGCTCACCCCACTACATTATCGCCCATACCATTGCCTTAGCATCACACCGATCTGGCAATGGGGGCGTTATCTCTGCCTCCTGCACCACAATTGCATTGGTCACAGCATGCATCACAGTCACCTAGCAATCAAACTATTAGTTGTGCGAGAGTACGGCATTTCTCGAGCCCGTCGCCTGGAGCTGTACCGATGCCGCAGCTGTTTCTCTCGCACTCAACACCACACACAACACAACATACTCAGAACTCACCTCAGCAACTGGATCAGGTCCCAACATGTAGGTCATCACCGCACACTAGGCGCACACCACCCAATGTCAAGTGAGTGCATCTCATCACATCGGCTCAACAAGGACAGCAACCTAAGAAGAAACGAGGCCGTCATGTTGAAAGTGACTACACTCCACTGGGTGAGTCCTTGAGCATTGTTTTTCCTAGTATAGTGTCGCTTCTGAGACTCCCGGATCCTCGTCCCCCACCAACTCCACTCCCTCGGTGGTACGATGCGATTATCATCAAGCCTCGGGGCATTCGACTGATAATTGCCACACTCTGTGGGATGTTGTTTAGACAATGATCGATAGTGGGACTATTGTTGTTGACACATGAGATGCAGCACCCACATCCATGTCTCCATCCTCACCAACATTTAGGTCAGTACACACCACATACACACACTCCATCGTTGAACTAGTGCATCACGTCGCATTGGTTCGACAAGAACAACAACCCAAGCAGAGGCGTAGTCGTCGCACTGAAAGTGACTTCACTCCGCTTGGTAGGCCACTGAGTGCCCTTTGCCCTTGGATTGTGTCACTTTTGCAACACCCAGATCCTCGTCCGCCACCAAACCCACTCCCAAGGTGGTATGACGCAGGTGCGTATTGCGATTATCATCGAGCCCTAGGGCATTCAACTGATAATTACCACACTCTTCGGGATGTTGTTTAGAGTTTGATTGATAATGGAAACATTGTCGTCAACACACAGGAGGCAGCACACACAGACACCTGCACACACACTTGCACGCACACATGCACACCCTAGAATAGCCGACCTTACCGTGTCTGAGTCTGCAAGCTCCAAGGATACTGGAACTTCAGAGGTTTTTTCCTCTTTCTCTTAGTTCTTCCCAGGGAATCCATCGAGCCTCAATTTCCTAGCTTGTCCTCTCTTTGCTTCTACTTGGCAACACATGTGTATGCCACTCTTGTTCTTGTTCCTCATTTGCCTAGTTTGTCCTCTTTTCTTTTCCCGGTTCTGTCTGGCGGCACTCATGTGCACCACTCTTGTTCTTGTTCCTCTGCGGGGGCCTAACCTAAAGTTTGCCAGTTTGCCATGCACCGATCTAACCCAGCACGTGCAAATACCCTGGATCAAGTAAGAGATAGTCATCATAACAGATGTCAGCTCCAACAGAGATACAATCTTAATGTCATCAGCAGATTCAACATTCACAGTGACAGTCTCAATTTCAATAATGGTTTTGATAGCTTTGGTTACAGCTGCCTTGATTCCGGTTTCCAATGGCATTGCACGGAGTTACTTTGAACCCCAATGGCATCGACAAAACAACAACTACAAGGACAGGAGTTGTATCCTTTTCCTTTATTCCCTTTGTTTTTCTTTTTGCATCACCATTTATCAAAGCACAAAAAAAAAATAGAAAAAGCACAAAAGACAAAAAAGAAAGAAGAAAAAAACACAAAATAGGAAAAATGGGAAAATTGGTCAAGAACAATTAAAATGGGTAGTTTGCTTGTAAATAACATTCTACCCGATGATGAAGATTGGAAAAGCTTGCCAATGTCAGAATGGACTCTCCCTCCTCAATTGTCACTACTTAGACGACCATGTAAGCAAGGGAGCCACCAAACACCAAAGTTGGGCGAAATGTCCAAGCTCCGTAAGGATCCTGCACCTCCAAGAGGGAGATAAAATGTTAGGAGTGACTGAGAGTGTGAGCCAGAAAAGAAAACATATATTCGCAAGGGCATCAAAGAATAGAGAAGACAGAAGGCGAAGACAAAAGTCAGCCCAAGAGTGAGAGGCGTGCGTTGTAGCTCTACCCTTACCATACCTTGGAGAGGAGTTGGAGAATGCACTCAGCAAAATCACACTTTTGAAGGACTGACCCACCCTCTTGCAATAAAGGCCTCCTGAATAGATCGGCCGCTTATTACCGCCAAGACAAGGCTAGAGTGAAACTGCACGTCTATAAGGGAGTAAAAGAAAAGACAATGATATCGAAATGGAAAAAGTAGGTGCAGGACCTTAAAGAGTTCGACATGGAGCCAGGTCCATTAAGCTCCCTTACAGTGAGTTTGAGTGCCTTCACTACCCAACGAGGGCCACCTAATGACTTGCGAGTCTCTGTAGTGGCAATTGAGTCGAAGGAGTCATCCTCCTCTAACAGGCATACAGCTTTCCAGCCTAAATGAGGGCAAACTACTGACCTAAATAAGCAAACGATCTAGATAATGAACTCATTGAACAAGCAAAGCAACAAATGCAGAAAACAAGCAACTGAAATCACAAGGCATGCATTTCTTGATCAAAAAGTTCACTCTTAAATAACTAAATTGTTCACAATAATAGAGTCCACAACAATAATAATAATCATCATAGCCTTGCTTCAATGAATCTTTTCGTTTGCATATAGACTTGTTCAACAGGACTTTTGCCAAGTGCTTTTAGCCAAGGACATTTCAACTCCTCAATGGTCAAAGTGCAGATACAGTAAGGATACCAGTTAGTGTATGAGCTACACAGACCTACAGAATCAGTAGTGTGACAGCAATTCCTCCGTAACAGTTCAAGTGTGGTAAACACTGTGTGTGGAATGCTTGAGGACAACACAGCCAAATACATGTTTGCAGCCAGAGCATAAAGACATAATAAGTAGTAGAACAGAGAATAGCCAGCCTAAGATAGACTAGGATGTATCACATTATTTCCTACCATCGAAGTATAGCTCAGGACAGTGGATGAATATACATGCCTCCAGTCAGTGAACAAATGTGTCTTTGGCCTCAACAAAAACCAACCTAGACTACTTTAGTGATTCAAAGTGTGCCTACAGTCACAACCTGACCCTCAAGTCTTTACATCCTCAAGTGGTTCCTAGCACTTCCCAGGGTAGCCTGACTCGATGACAGAGGCATCCATCTTGCCTTGGTATCTCCTGATCTGACTTCTATTTCCACTGAGCATCATTCACCAGTATGCTAGGGGCATGTCAGCTACTTTCTAGCTGGGCTCACACAATCTGTTACTTGGATCATCAAGGGCAGGACAGTTATTCTCTGATCAGAACCTATATGTCAAATGATTAACGGAGACAACAACATGGCTGTGGACTCTACGCGACAATCCAAAATTTGGCAAATACAATCAGGAGAATATCCTACAGTAGCGCGGCCAAATACGGAGCTACCAGAACACCATGGTTGAGCAAAACACATCCTAAACATACCAGTCAGAGGCAGGTTATAATCCTGATCAAAGGCCTTTATCGTGTTGCCACAATTCCTTTTGTCTTCCAAGTACAATACAGGAAAGCAGTTGAGTGCACATGCTTTCAGTCACTTGATGAATGGATCACTTGCTTCGACTAGTGATGGTCTGAAGTACTTTAGTGGTTCAAGGAACATCTGTAGTTAGAGTATAGCTTCCAATACCCCATACCCTCAAGTGATGTCCAACCAGTCCAATACCAGAGGCATGTCAGCTGCTCTTTGGTCAAAAGTCACATACAAAGCACCAGCTACAGTGTAATTGAACCGGAAACTTTGACCAGGGGCATGTCAGCTGCACTTTGGCCAAAGGTCACGTATCTGGCGCCTAACAGAACATCAAGTTACTATCTAACAGAACCAGAGTCTTCGACCAGGGGCATGTAAGCAGCTTTGTGGAAAGGACAGATTTCCTGGTTCAATCTCTTCGGACGAACATCGGTCCCATCTCACGCCTTCGATTTCCTATCCGGACGGACGAATTCAAGGCATCCCTTTTTCATCTTTCTAGACTACCGGATGGAGTCTAGATGTTCCCATCCCAGGTTTGATCCGTTCAAACGAGCCTCGGTGCCACCTCTCGCCTTCGAATTCCTATCCAGACGGACGGATCCAAGGACCCCCTTTTTCATCTCCGTAAACAACTACACGAAGTATAGATGTTCCCATTCCTTGTTTGATCCGTTCGGACAAACCTCGGTGCCACCTCTCGCCTTCAAATTCCTATCTAGACGAATGGATTCAAGGCTTCCCTTTTTCATCGTTCAAGACTATCGGACGGAGTCTAGATGTTCCCATCCCTAGTTCGATCCGTTCGGACAAACCTCGGTGCCACATCTCGCCTTCGAATTCTTATCCAGACGGACAAATTCAAGGCTTCTTTTTTTCAACTTTCTAGACTACCGAATGGAGTCTAAATGTTCCCATTCCTAGTTTGATCCGTTCAAATAAACCATGGTGCCACCTCTCGCCTTCGAATTCCGATCCAGACCGACAGATTCAAGGCCTCCTTTTTCAACATTCTAGACTACTAGACGGAGTCTAGATGTTCCCATCCCTGGTTCGATCCGTTGGGACGAACCTTGGTGCAACCTCTCACCTTCGATTTCCTATCCGGACAGACGGATTCAAGGCCTCCCGTTTTCATCTTTCTAGACTACCAGACAGAGTCTAAATGTACCCATCCCAGGTTCGATCCGTTCGAACAAACCTCGGTGCCAACTGTCGCCTTTGAATTCCTATACAGACGGACGGAATCAAGGCTTCACATTTTCATCTTTCAGGACTATCGATTGGAGTCTAGATGTTCCCATCCCAGGCTCGATCCGTTCGGACGAACCTCGGTGCCACCTCTCGCCATCGAATTCCTATCCGGACGGACAGATTCATGGCCCCCATTTTTCATCTTTCTAGTCTACTAGACATAGTCTAGATGTTCCCATCCCTTGTTCGATCAGTTCGGACGAGCCTCGGTGCCACCTCTCGCCTTTGAATTCCTATCCAGATGGACGGATTCAAGGCCTTCCCTTTTTTAGCGTTCAAGACTCCCAGACGAAGTCTAGATGCTCCCATCCCTGGTTCGATCCGTTTGGACGAACCTCGGTGCCACCTCTTGCCTTCGAATTCCAATCCGGACGGACGGATTCAAGCCTTCCCATTTTCATCATTCAAGACTACCAGACGGAGTCTAGTAGTTCCCATCCAAAGTTCGATCCGTTCGGATGAACCATGGTGCCACATCTTGCCTTCGAATTCCTATCTGAACAGACAGATTCAAGGCTTCCCTTTTTCTTCTTTCTAGACTACCGAATGGAGTCTAGACGTTCCCATTCCTAGTTCGATCCGTTCAAACGAACCTCGGTGCCACCTCTCACCTTCGAATTCCGATCCGAACGGACAGATTCAAAGCCTCCCATTTTCATCTTTCTAGACTACCAGACGGAGTCTAGATGTTCCCATCCCTGGTTCGATCAGTTGGGATGAACCTCGGTGCCACCTCTCGCCTTCAACTTCCTATTTGGACGAACAGAATCTAGTCCTCCCTTTTTCATCTTTCTAGACTACCGGACAAAGTCTAGATGTTCCCATCCCAGGTTCGATCCATTTGGATGAACCTCTGTGCCACCTCTCGCCTTCCAATTACTATTTGAACGGATGGATTCAAAGCTTCTCTTTTCCATCATTCTAGACTACATGATGGAGTCTAGATGTTCCCATCCCAGGCTCGATCTGTTTGGATGAACCTCGGTGCCACCTCTCGCCTTCGAATTCCTATCTGGATGGTCAGATTCATGGCCCCCATTTTTCATCTTTCTAGACTACTAGACGTAGTCTAGATGTTCCCATCCCTTGTTCGATCCGTTCGGACGAGCCTCGATGCCACCTCTAGCATTTGAATTCCTATCCGGACAGACGGAATTAAGGCCTTCCCTTTTTCAGCTTTCAAGAGTCCCGAACGATGTCTAGATGCTCCCATCCCTGGTTCGATCCATTCAGACGAACCTCGATGCCACTACTCGCCTTCAAATTCCAATCCAGACGGACAGATTCAAGGCTTCCCTTTTTCATCGGTGAAGATTACTAGACAGAGTCTAGTTGTTCCCATCCCTAGTTCGATCTGTTTGGACGAACCTCGGTGCCACATCTCGCCTTCGAATTCCTATCTGGACGGACGAATTCAAGGCTTCCCTTTTTCATCTTTTAAGACTCTCAGACGGAGTCTAGATGTTCCCATCCTAGGTTCGATCCGTTCAAATGATCCTCAGTGCCACCTCTCACCTTCGAATTCCTATCTGGACTGACAGATTCAAGGCCTCCCATTTTCATCTTTCTAGACTACCAGACAGAGTCTAGATGTTCCCAACCCTGGTTAGATCCGTTGGGACGAACCTCGGTGCCACCTCTCACCTTCGACTTCCTATTCAGACAGACGGAATCAAGGCCTCACTTTTTCATCTTTCTAGACTACCGGACAGAGTCTAGATGTTCCCATCCCAGGTTCGATCCGTTCAGACGAACCTAGTTGCCACCTCTCGCCTACGAATTCTTATCCGGACAAACGGATTCAACGCTTCGCTTTTTCATCTTTCTAGACTACCAGACGGAGTCTAGATGTTCCCATCCCAGGCTCGATCCGTTTGGACGAACCTCGGTGCCACCTCTCGCCTTCGAATTCCTATCCGGACGGATGGATTCATGGCCCCCATTTTTCATCTTTCTAGACTACTAGACGTAGTCTAGATGTTCCCATCCCTTGTTCGATCCGTTCGGACGAGCCTCGGTGCCACCTCTCACCTTTCAATTCTTATCCAGACGGACGGATTCAAGGCCTTCCCCTTTTCAGCTTTCAAAACTCCCAGACGGAGTCTAGATGCTCCCATCCCAGGTTCGATCCGTTCGGACGAACCACGCTGCCACCTCACGCCTTCGAATTCCTATCCGGACGGACGGATTCAAGGCTTCCCTTTTTCATCTTTCAAGACTACCGGATGGAGTCTAGATGTTCCCATCCTAGGTTCGATCCGTTCGGACGAACCTCAGTGCCACCTCTCACCTTCGAATACCTATCCGGACGGACGGATTCATGGCCCCCTTTTTTCATCTTTCTAGACTACTGGACGTAGTCTAGATGTTCCCATTCCTTGTTCGATCCGTTCGAACGAGCCTCGGAGCCACCTCTCGCCTTTAAATTCCTATCTGGATGGATAGATTCATGGCCATCCCTTTTTCATCTTTCAAGAATCTTGGACGGAGTCTAGATGTTCCCTTCCCTACTTCGATCCGTTCGGACAAACATCGATGCCACCTCAAGTCTTCGAATTCCTATTCGGACGGACGGATTCATGGCTTCCCTTTTTTATCTTTCTAGACTACCGGTCGGAGTCTAGATGTTCCCAACACTGGTTCGATCCGTTCGGACGAACCTCGGTGCCACCTCCCGCCTTTGAATTCTTATCCGGACAGACGGATTCAAGGTCTTCCCTTTCTCATCTTTTTCGACTACTAGATGGAATCTTGATGTTCCCATCCTAGGTTTGATCTGTTCGGACGAACCTCGGTGCCACCTCTTGCCTTTGAATTCCAATCCAGATAGATTGAAGGCTTCCCTTTTTCATCTTTCTAGACTACCGATCGGAGTCTTGATGTTCCCATTCCAAGTTCAATCCGTTCAAACAAACCTTGGTGTCACCTCTCGCCTTCGAATTCCTATCTGGATGGACTGATTCATGGTCTCCAATTTTCATCTTCCAAGACTACTAGACGGAGTATAGATGTTCCCATCCCTAGTTCAATCCGTTGGGATGAACCTCGGTGCCACCTCTCACCTTTGATTTTCTATCCAGACGAATGGATTCAAGGACCCCCTTCTTCAACACTATAAACAACTGCACGAAGTATAGATGTTCCCATTTATTGTTCGATCCGTTCGGAAAAACCTCAGCGCCACCTCTTGCCATCAAATTCCTATTTAGATGGATGGATTCAAGGCTTCCCTTTTTCATCTTTCTAGACTACCGGATGGAGTCTAGATGTTCCCATCCCAGGCTCGATCCATTCGGACGAATCTCGGTGCCACCTCTCACCTTCGAATTCCTATCCAGACGGACGGATTCATGGCCCCCATTTTTCATCTTTCTAGACAACTAGATGTAGTCAAGATGTTCCCATCCCTTGTTCGATCCGTTCGGACGAGCCTCGGTGCCACCTCTCGCCTTTGAATTCCAATCCAGACAGACAGATTCAAGGCCTTCCCATTTTTAGCATTCAAGACTCCCGGACGGAGTCTAGATGCTCCCATCCCTGGTTTGATCCGTTCGGACAAACCCTAGTGCCACCTCTTGCCCTTGAATTCCTATCCGAACGGACGGATTCAAGGCTTCCCGTTTTCATTATTCAAGACTACCGGACGGAGTCTAGTAGTTCCCATCCCTAGTTCGATCCATTCGGACAAACCTCGGTGCCACATCTCGCCATCAAATTCCTATCCGGACGGATGAATTCAAGGCTTCCCTTTTTCATCTTTCTAGACAACAAGATGGAGTCTCGATGTTCCCATTCCTAGTTCGATCCATTCAAACGAACCTCGGTGCTACCACTCACCTTTGAATTCCGATCCGAACGGACAAATTCAAGGCATCCCATTTTCATCGTTCTAGACTACCAGACGGAGTCTAGATGTCCCCAACCCTGGTTCGATCCGTTGGGACGAACTTCGGTGCCACCTCTCACCATCAACTTCCTATTCGAACTGACGGAATCAAGGCCTCCCTTTTTCATCTTTCTAGACTACCGAACCGAGTCTAGATGTTCCCATCCCAGGTTCGATCCATTTCGATGAACCTCGGTGCCACCTCTCGCCCCGAATGGATGGATTCAAGGCTTTGCTTTTTCATCTTTCTAGACTACCAGATGGTGTCTAGATGTTCCCATCCTAGGTTCGATCCGTTCGGACGAACATCGGTGTCACCTCTCTCCTTCGAATTCCTATCCGGATAGACGGATTCATGGCCCTCATTTTTCATCTTTCTAGACAACTGCACGTAGTCTAGATGTTCCCATCCCTAGTTCGATCCGTTTGGACAAGACTCGGTACCACCTCTCGCCTTTCAATTCTTTTCCGAACAAACAAATACAAGGCCTTCCCTTTTTCAGCTTTCAAAACTCCCAGACGGAGTCTAAATTCTCCCATCCCTGGTTCGATCTGTTCGGACGAGCCTCGATGCCACCACCCGCCTTTGAATTCCTATCCGAACGAACAGATTCAAGGCCTTCCCTTTCTCATCTTTCAAGAAGACCAGATGGAATCTTGATGTTCCCATCCCAGGTTTGATCTGTTTGGGTGAACCTCGGTGCCATCTCTCGCCTTCAAATTCTTATCCCGATGGACGGATTCATGGCCCCCATTTTTCATCTTTCTAGACTACTGGACGTAGTCTAGATGTTCCCATCCCTTGTTCGATCCGTTCAGACGAGCCTCAGTGCCACCTCTCGCCTTTGAAATCCAATCTGGATGGACGGATTCAAGGCCTTCCCTTTTTCAGCTTTCAAGACTCATGGATGGAGTCTAGATGCTCCCATCCCTGGTTCGATCCATTCGGACGAACCTTTGTGCCACCTCTTGCCTTCAAATTCCAATCCAAACGGACGGATTCAAGGCTTCCCTTTTTCATCGTTCAAGACTACCAGACGGAGTCTAGTTGTTCCCATCCCTAGTCTGATCCGTTCGGATAAACCTCAGTGCCACAACTCGCCTTCGAATTCCTATCCAGATGGATGGATTCAAGGCTTCCCTTTTACATCTTTTAAGACTCTTGGACAGAGTCTACATGTTCCCATCCCTGGTTCGATCCATTCAAACGAACCTCGGTGCCACCTCTCACCTTCGAATTCCGATCAGGCTGACAGATTCATGGCCTCCCATTTTCATCTTTCTAGACTACCAGACGGAGTCTAGATGTTCCCATCCCTGGTTTGATCCGTTGGGACGAACCTCGGTGCCACCTCTCGCCTTCGACCGCCTATTCGGACAAACGGAATCAAGGCCTCCCTTTTTCATCTTTCTAGACTACCGAACAGAGTCTAGATGTTCCCATCCCAGGTTTGATCCGTTCGGACGAACCTCAGTGCCACCTCTCGCCTTTGAATTTCTATCCGGACGGACGGATTCAAGGCTTCCCTTTTTCATCTTTCAAGACTACCGGACGTAGTCTAGATGTTCCCATCCCAGGTTCGATCCGTTTGGACGAACCTCGGTGCCACCTCTCACCTTCGAATACCTATCTGGACGGATGGATTCATGGCCCCCAGTTTTCATCTTTCTAGACTACTGGACGTAGTCTAGATGTTCCCATCCCTTGTTTGATCCGTTCGGATGAGCCTCGGTGCCACCTCTCGCCTTTGAATTCCAATCTGGATGGACAGATTCAAGGCCTTCCGTTTTTGATCTTTCAAGAATCCAGGATGGAGTCTTGATATTCCCATCCCTGGTTCGATCCATTCGGACAAACCTCGGTGCCACCTCTCGCCTTTGAATTCTTATCCGGACGGATGGATTCATGGCCACCCTTTTTTATCTTTCTAGACTACCGGTCGGTGACTAGATGTTCCCAACCCTAGTTTGATCCATTCGGACGAACCTCGGTGCCAACTCTCCCCTTTGAATTCCTATCCGGACGGACGGATTCAAAACCTTCCCCTTTTCATCTTTCTAAACCACCGGATGTATTCTTGATGTTCCCATCTCAGGTTCGATCTGTTCAGACGAACCTCGGCACCACCTCTTGCTTTCGAATTCCTATCCAGACGGATGGATTCAAGGCTTCCTTTTTTCATCATTCTATACAACCGATCGGAGTCAAGATGTTCCCATCCCTGGTTCTATCCGTTCGGACGAACCTCGGTCCCACATCTCACCATTGAATTCCTATCTGGACGGACGGATTCAAGGCCTTCCCTTTTTCATCATTCAAGAATCCCTGACATAGTCTAGATGTTCCCATCCCAGCTTCGATCTATTCGGACGAACCTTGGTGCCACCTCTCATCTTCGAATTCCTATCCGGACAGACGGATTCAAGGCCACCCTTTTTTATCTTTCTAGACTACCGGTTGGTGTCTAGTTGTTTCAAACCCTAGTTCGATCCATTAGGACGAACCTCAGTGCCACCTCTTGCCTTTGAATTCCTATCCGGACGGACGAATTCAAGGCTTCACTTTTTCATCTTTCTAGACTACTGGACGGAGTCTAGATGTTCCCATGCCAGGCTCGATCCGTTTGACGAACCTCGGTGCCTCCTCTCCCCATCGAATTCCTATCCAGACGGATGGATTCATGGCCACCACTTTTCATCTTTCTTGACTACTGGACGTAGTCTAGATGTTCCCATCCCTTGTTCGATCCGTTCGGACAAGCCTCAGTGCCACCGCTCGCCTTTGAATTCCTATCCGGACAGACGGATTCAAGGTCTTTCCTTTTTCAGCTTTCAATACTCCTAGATAGAGTCTAGATGCTCCCATCCCAGGTTCGATCCGTTCAGACGAACCTCAGTGCCACCTCTGGCCTTCGAATTCCTATCCAAACAGACAGATTGAAGGCTTCCCTTTTTCATCTTTCTGGACTACCAGATGGAGTCTAGATGTTCCCATCCCAAGCACGATCCGTTCGGACAAACCTCGGTGCCACCTCTCGCCTTCGAATTCCTATCCGGACAGACGGATTCA
>JAMKQA010006090.1:0-31410 GCA_024699735.1 Posidonia australis | reverse complement strand
ATTTCCACATGTTTGAGAAAGGAAAAGGTTGTGGCTTTTGAAAAAGCCTGGCTTGGGATTGAGGTCCCAAGTGATGATTTTGTAAAGAAAAGAATCGGCTTTGGGAATGAGTCCCAAGTGTTGTTTAATAAGAAAGTGATTTTTAGGGGATAAAACTAAGTTTTACAATGTTAAGAAGCGGGTTTTCTTTGGTTTTATCGTGCTTGCTTGTAGTTGGGTGTTTTGGGGGCGTGTACTGGGTGACTTAGATGTTACTCACGCGTGTTGTGTGTTTTCAGGTGCAGACCGCGTGCAGCCAGTTTTCAGTGCAGGAATCGGAGTTTCTAGCCACGCATCAAGATCCTAGAGGTGAGCCTTGGTTACAGTCCTTTTGTTCTGTAAGTTGTGTAATTAGGCTTGTGATGCTGTTGTTTAGTAGCGTGCCCAGGTTCGGGACGTTACATATATATAATTTGGATTAATTTATATATTTCATTAACTAGGAATCTTGATGAACTAATTAATGAATATAGTTATTTTGTAGCTAAATCTTATATATTCAGCACTAATTATGACAATATTACTAATTGTTACTTTGAAAATGCAGGAGAGAAATGTTTTGAATGCATGGCAGAATTTATATTCAATTCTATAAACATCTTTATATATATCATTTTTATTTTGAACAATCAATTATAAAATAAGCAACTAAAATCAATTTTGATTATTCATATTTTATTTACCATAATGAAATAAATTTCATATCTTTTTTCCGATTTTGATCCTATACATAAGGTAAAATTATCTTATGTTTCATATATATCTAATTTGAATTAATCAATATATTTCAATCATTAGGGATCTTGATGAACTAATTGATAAATATAATTATTATGTAGTTAAATCTTATACATTCTACACTAATTATGATAATATTACTAGTTATTACTTTGAAAAGAAAAAAGAGACATGCCACCTAAATAATGACAAATAAAGATTTGTATTAATACGTATATTAACTTAGTTGAATGTATGTGCATAATTTATATTTAATGCCATAAACAATTTTATATATATCTTTTTTGTTTTGAACAATCAACTATAAAAATAAGTAAATAAATTCAATTTTAGAAAGTTCAATTATTTCATTTATTCTCAACAAATCCATAAGTCTCTTGACTTTCCATTGTTTAAGTTTATTTATTAATAAAATTAAAATACATGTATGCATTATCCATTAATTACATTTAAGAGTAATATTATTTATTTGTGTCTTCTTTGTCTTATTCATTTTCCTTAACATCATTTCATGGTAGACTATAGAATTTCCATAAATTATATCGATTAATGTTATAATAAGAGAACCTCTTGCTATTTATTTATGACGTTGAATTTATATTAAATACCACAAATATCTTTATATATATCTTTTTTGTTTTTAACAATTAACTATAAATATTTCATATTAAATTTTTTACATATGTTTTTTAAATATTAAATAAATAAAAACTCTTATGAAAAAATAATATTTAATTATTTATATTTTATTTATTATAAAAAAATAAATTCCATATTTTTTTAAAATTAAGATCCTGTATATAAGACAAAATTATCTTTGCATCCCGTTGCGAAACCTAAATCTCCTCCTCTTTTTCTTCCGGCTACAACTCCAAATGGTTCGGAAGAAATTTATCGATAAGAGGCACTCCGCCGTCTTCCAACTCACCGCCAACGACCCCTCCTCGGGTCCCAACTCCACTCCCACCGACACCTCCGACCGGACGCAGTTCCGAGGTGGCGGGGGGAAGCTTCCTGATCACGTGAGGAAGGAAATTCTCGAGTTTGGGTTGCCGGACGATGGCTACAATTACCTCCTCCACCTGCGCGAGATCAAGAACTCGGGCGGTGGGGCTTCTTATCACCAGAACCACAAGGCGAGGATGGATCTTGTGCCGCTGGATGTGAAGGCTTACGATGCGTCGAGGATCAGGGTTAGTGATTGGTTCGGTGAGGTGGATGACAGTTCCGTGATGACTGCTGTTGCAGCGAAGACGGTTCCTGTTAGGGTGCAGAAGGCGGTCGACGAGGAGGTGGCGAAGCTGTTGGACGATGGGGAGTGGTCGATGTTCGGGTCGGATGTTGAGGAACTTGAGGAGAATTTCGTCATCAAGGCCAATCTCCCTGAGGGAGGTGAAGAGGAAGAGGAGGAGGAGGAGGAGGAGGAGGATGTTGCAGTTAAGGCCAATGTACGTGGGGAGGGTGACGTTATTGACAAGCAGGCAGGTGTCGTTGGTTGGTTGGAGAGCTGTGTTGATGGGTATGGACCAGTAGATGCCACTAGAGTTCTTGGGGCGGAGGACACTGACGATTTTGGAGTAGAAAAAGAGAGAACTCGGCGGCTTCTAGATGCACAGTTTGATTTGGTGAGTTTCTCTAGTTTTCTCATTTGTAGTTGGTTGAAGTATAATATTTACTTTTGACTATGCTTTTACAAAAGCTTATTACTTGATAACCGTATGATGTTTTTGAAGAAAAGATTTATGAAATTATGAATTTTCTCACTATTTTTATGAAAAATTATGAAGTGATAACTAAATTATGAAAAATAGTGATAATAATAATAATAATAATAAAAGAAACAAAATTAAATAAGTTTATAAAATGTGTGAATATGTTGACATGGTGTGTAGTAGAGAGAACTAATTGCTCAGGAATACTTGTCAATGAAGTCCTCATGTTTTCTTAGACTTCGTTTTAATTCAAACCTTTCCTAGCTGAGATTGTCTCCTTCGACTGAGTTCGTTTAAGTTGAGTATAAATGAGCTTAATTTTGTGCTCAGCATGACTTGTAGTATGGACGTTTGATGGATTGGGTGTTGTTTCATGGTTCATTGCTTTGGTTGCAGCCTCTATGACATGACAAATATGCTTCAGTTTAATTCAATATTTTGGAGAAATGACTTTGTTTCAAAGTTTATTCATGACATGACAAGATTCTAGTGCTATTGTAGAAAATTTGACATAATCTTGTTTGCTAGAACCTTTAGAAATTTTCAAACCAAATTACTGTTGTAAACCTACAAGGCTAATGTTGAGAACAACCAATACTTGGGCTAGAAGTCTTAAGAGGATGATCGGCACTCTGACGGAGAAATCCTAAAAGGTATTGGAAGAGACGATCTGAATTTGGGCGAAGAAGTCTAAAAAAGGATGATTCGTACTCTAGCGAGGAAATCCTACAAGGTATTGGAAAAGACAATCGACACTCAGACGAGGAAGTCTAAAAGAGGATGACCGACACTCTAGTAGGGAAATCCTACAAGATATTGGAAAGACAACCAATAATTAGGTGAGGAAGTCTAAGGAGGATGACTGGTACTCTAACGGGGAAAGAGACAACCAACACTTAAACGAGGAAGTTTGAGAAAGATAACCGACACTTGGGAGAAAAAATCCTAAAAGATATTGAAAGACAGCCGACACTTAGGTGAGGAATTCTAAAGAGGATAATCAACACTTTGGTGAAGAAATCCTACGAGATATTGAAAAAGTCAATCAGCACTTGGGCGAGGAAGCCTAAGAAATCCTAAAAGATATTGAAAAACAACCGACACTTGGGTGAGGAAGTCTAAAGAGCATAACCAACACTCTTACGGGAAAATCCTGAAAGGGGATTTGAAAGAGACAACCAGCACTTTGACGAGGAAGTTTAAAAGATATTGAAAGACAATTAGCACTTGAGCGAGGAAATTCTAAAGTTATTGAAAGACAACCGACTCTTTGGTGAGGAAGTCTAAAAGAGGGTAACCGACACTCTAGCGGGGAAATCCTAAAATGTTATGAAAGATGACCAACACTCTGGCAAGGAAGTCTAAAAGAGGATGATCGATACTCTGGCAGGGAAATCTTGAAAGGTATTGAAAAGACAATCAGCACTTGAATGAAGAAGTTTAAAAGATTTTGAGAAGATGACCGGCATTAGGGCGAAGAAGTCTAAAGAGGATAACTGACATTTTGGTGGGAAATTCCTAAAAGGTTTTGAAAGACGACTGATACTCGGGCAAAGAAGTCTAAAAGAGGATGATTGATACTCTGGTGAGGAAACCTTGAAAGGTATTGAAAAGACAACCAACACTTTGACGAGGAAGTCTAAAAGATTTTGAGAAGACTACTGAAACTAGAGCGAGGAAGTCTAAAGAAGATAACCAACACTTGAGGGGAGAAATCCTAAAAGGTTTTGAAAGACGACCGGCATTCAGGCGAGGAAGTCTAAAAGAGGGTTACCGGCACTTTAGCAGGGAAATCCTAAAAGATTTTGAAAGACGACTGGTACTTGGGCGAGGAAGTCTAAAAAAGGATGACTGATACTCTAGTAGGGAAATCCTGAAAGGTATTGAAAAGACAACTAGCACTTGGGCGAGAAAGTCTAAAAGATTTTGAGAATACAACTGAGACTAGGGCAAGGAAATCTATGACACCTGGGCCTGATTACCCATTTTAATGGTAAACCATGTAATTAGCTAGAATATTGTATAAATAGATTATTAATGGATAATCTATTATTTTTTGTGATTGTGAGGATTTGATTGGCGTACTGTGCACCTGGTTGTGAATTGAGATCAATGTGGAGTCCAATTTGAGGATGCACAGTCGCCTTAGTTTGTGTGTCTGTCCTTTTCTTTTCTTTTTCTTTCCTCCGTTTTCTCACACACACACACTCTCTCTCACTCTTTCACGAGCCCTCACCATCCCTGTCTTCCTCTTTCCCTTTCCTCGACCCGTGCCACCAGCGACACCAGCTTGTGTCACCTCGTCCCTTTCAAGGGGATGGGCAGCCTGCATGACGCGAGGAGGAGAGGGAGATATAGAGGGAAGGAGGCATCGAGTGAAGGAGGAAAAAGAGAAAGGAGGAGGAACCAAGGAGCCAGAGGAAGAGAAGGAAGGACTGAGCCGTGTGCACCACCATCGTGGGTCATCGGAGCTACGCTGGGGTGCGGGGAAGACGCTGGGTGTGCTACCTGAGGTACGCGACCCTCTTCCTCTCTCGTTTCCATGTTTTTAGTTCAATATGTTAAATGCATGAAAAACGAAAATAATGCATGTAAAATTGTAGAAAAATAGGGGAATGATTGAGAATGTGATAAATAGCATAAATATGTAGATATCATGCGGTTATGATGGAAATTTGTAGGGTTATACGAAATTTAGGGATGAAGGCTATAGTAGCCATTTTTGAGCTTCACTCCTTTGTGATTTTAGTATGAATTGCATAGTTGATGGATTGATGAATGGTTTGGAGAGTTTTGATGTAGACTCAAGGGTCTACACCCTATGATTTATTTGTGTTTTATGATGCTTGTTTGAGGGGTCCACCGGAGGCTCCCACTTCCGGTGAACTAATGGTTGCTGACAGAAGTCATGTACAGAACACGGGAGATTCGGCATACCGAATTCCTGTCAGTTTGTACAGGGGCACTTGGTTTCGGTAGACTGAAGACCTTCGGTCGACCGAAACAGGGGGTTTGGTATACCAAAGGTATTCGATATACCGAACCAGTGATTTTCGATATACCGAATTTGAATTCGTTCTGTCGTTTTCATCCCCTGGCCCATATGAATAAATGGCATAAATGATGGAAATAAAAGGTTTTAAATGAACAATGAGCATGTGTTAATGGTGTTTTTCCCATGTAAATGGCATGGAGGAATGTGAAACCCACATAAGTAAATTTGGGAATGGTTTTGGGTTTAAGACCCCAAAAATGAATAATGTGATTGAATGTATGATTTTTGAGTAATTTTGGGCATGATACCCAATTTATGATTTTAAAGCATGGTTTTTCATGAATTGAGTTGGGACCCTAGAAGAGGGTCAGGTGTTGCATGGGAACAGATTCTTGCAACCAAGAGAATGAAATGGAAATGGTTTTGAAAAGGAAAACTTAAAGAGTTTTGAAATTATAACACTAATAATGTGTTAAGGAACCATAGGAGTTGGTGTCGACAATGCGGTAGGAGTATGAGACTCCAATGAAACCAATTATCAGATACGACTATGGTTGTCGAGCTTGAGACGGTGTAGGATGAGCCTAGGTTATTGAACCTAGTTGTTCAGGTCACTGAGCTCGTGACGGTGTATGCTGGGCCTGAGTGTATGAGACCTAGGTGTCCAGGTCACCGACGGTGTAGGCTGAGCCTGGGTTATTGAACCTAGTTGTTCGGGTCACTGATGGGTCATCAGACAAAAATGTATCTCCATGCTTATGAAATGAAATTAAGGCCGATTGGCCAAGGCGATGTCATCTCGTATGGGGAATTTCACCGCGGTAGTGTAAGGAGGTAGGAGAAATGATGTCCTCGCCTACTGCTTGTGTGCCTGGTTACCCTTGATTAAGGTAACATCAATAAAGAAAAGTGGAAATAAATAAGAAAAGTGTATGTGGTTTGTGAAAAATGAAAAGAAATGTGGTTTGGCTTGGATTGGACTTATGAATGGTCCTAAAATCCTATAATAAAATAAGAATTGTGTTTTAATCAGTTCCTAGTCCGTATTTATGATTTTGGTTTTAAGCCCGAAAGGCATTGTATTTTAGGCTGGATCTGGTCGAGAATGAAGTTTCTCAGGATATGAGTTTTGAAAGTGGTTTTGGTCTTGGGAAGAAATCCCAAGCAATAAAAAGAAAGATGAGTTTTGAGAAAGAATATTGTTTTGGAAACAATTTCTAGATATTTGAAAAGAAAAAGGAAATATGAGTTTTGAAAAAAGTATAGTCTTGGGAACAGATTCCCAAGTGATTTCAAAGGGAAAAAAAGAAATGATGTTTTGAAGTGGATTTCCAAAAGGAAAATCAAGTTTTATAAACTAAAAGTTGTGTTTTTAGTAATGTTGCCGGATTTTGTTGTTGCGTGTTTGGGGGGTGTACTGGGTGACTTAGATGTTACTCACGCGTGCTTTGCTTGGTTTTCAGGTGCAGATCGTGTGCAGTCGAGTTCTGGTACTGGAGTCGGAGCTTCTAGCCACATATTGTTTCCTAAAGGTGAGACTTAGTTACAGTTATTTAATTTTACTGTAATTAGTGTAATTTTGCTTAAGATACTGTGATTTTGGTAGCATACCAGGGACCGGGGCGTTATAGAGTGGTATCAGAGCTAAAGTTACACCTAGTGCACCGACTTGGTGATGTCTGGTCTAGTGGCTCCCTAGGACTGCACAATAGAGAGTCGTGCACCTGAATTCTTGGTTATTGTGTTTTGTTGTGCTGGAGGAAGATGTCTCGCCAAGGCCATAGTCGTGGCAAGGCCCCTGTGCTCGACTCTGAGACGGGAGAGGGCAGTGTATGGAGGGGTATGAGATAAGAATTTGGCGAGATGATGCAAGGATTCGCCTAGTCTTTCGGCAAAAGCAGCAAGGATGAGGTGAAGGGGGACCTATGGATTAAGCAATTCCACCAGCTAGGCGCGCCAACCTTTGATAGGCACTGCACACCAGAGGAGTGTGAGGCTTGGTTCCTGGAGGTGGAGAAGATCTTAAGGGGGATCGAGTATCCAATGGAGAAGTGGGTCCAGATTGCAACATATCAGCTTAAGGGTGCTGCAGATCAGTGGTAAAGGACAGTGCGCTGCACCAAATTCTCAAATGTAGACCTACTGATGATCTCTTGGGAGGGGTTTCGAGAGGCGTTCTATGAGAGGTTTTTCCCTGAGCATGAGAGGGATAAGCTGGACAAAGAATTTAGGAACCTGAAACAGGGAAGCCAGACTGTGGCTGAATATGAGTCGTCTTTTCTTCGATTGGAGCAGTTTTCTCAGGCAGTGGTTTCTGAGAAGAACAGAGCTAAGAGGTTCATGGAATGGCTGAATCCTGTGTTGAGATCCAGAGTTATTGGCTTCAGATGCCAGACTTTAGCGGATGCTGTTGAGTTTGTAAGCCGCTATGAGGATGATCGTAGGCTGTTCCAAGAGGAGTATCCTAAGAAAGAAAAGGAGAGGAAGTTTGTCTCTCGACCTTTTGTCTCCCGACTCTCCGTTTCTCGACCATTAGTGATTGGAGCGCCAAGGTCTGGGAGTTCTAGTAGCTCTGGGAAGAAACGGAAGCAACGGCCTACATCTGGTAGAGAAGAGAGTGTGAGTCTCAGTCATGTAGGATCTAGCAGCGACCCACAGGTGGGACCATGCCACGTCTATGGCAAGAAGGTGCATGTAGCGGTGTAGTGTTGGCACAGGCAGATGAGCTTAGACAGTGTGGTATGCTACAACTGTGGAAAGTCCAGGCACTACAAGAAGGACTGTTCCAGTCAGCCAAAGCTAGTAGGAGATGTGCCACATCAGCCTACTAAGGGGAGAGTGTTCTCCATTGCTGCCCCTGATGCTGGTCCATCTGGAGATGTGGTGGAAGGTGGGAACTAGTACGGCTGTATGAGTTAAATCCTGTCCTGTAATAATAGATCCTATCGGTGATCAACTCTATTCTTTATTATGATTATGATTATGGTTATGGTGTGTTGATGAAGCATCATCAACTGAGGGAGGTTTTGGATACTATAAAGCATCATCAACTGTACGTCAAATTCTCCAAGTGTGAGTTCTGGCTGAGTAAAGTCATGTTTCTTGGCCATTTGATTTCTGGAGAAGGCATCAGAGTGGATCCTGTCAAGGTAGAGGTGGTGAGCAGTTGGGAGCGACCTAGGACTGCGACGGAAATTAGGAGTTTCTTGGGTCTGGCGGGCTATTATAGGAGGTTTATCAAGGATTTCTCCTCCATACTTGTGCTTCTAACAGTGTTGACCAGGAAAGGGGTTCTGTTTTGTTGGGACTAGAATTGTGAGGCGAGTTTCCAAGAGTTGAATTCTCATCTAGTTTCTGCCCCTGTGTTAACTCTACCTTCTGGAAGTGGTGGCTTCACTGTGTATCGTGATGCCAGTGGTGTTGGGTTGGGGTGTGTTATGATGCATCATGGCAATGTCATCGCATGTGCTTCGTGCTAGCTGAAGGATCATGAGAAGAACTACCCGACCCATGATCTGGAGATGGCTGCCGTAGTGTTCGCTCTCAAGGTCTGGCAACACTATTTCTATGGAGAGCAGTTTGAGGTCTTCACTGATCATCAAAGCTTAAAATATATCTTCACGTAGAGGGACCTCAACCTGAGGTAACGTCGTTGGGTGGAGTATTTGAAGGACTATGATTTCAGCTTGCCCTATCATCCCAGCAAGGCCAACGTGGTAGCCAATTCAATGAGTCGGTTTACGTACGTGATGGCGAGCTTGATGGTCAAGGAGTGGACCTTGCTAGAGGATCTGGTAAGCTGCAAGCTGAAGCAACAAGCTCAGGGGATGATTGGTGCTTGGGTGGCCAACCTGTCTGTTCGCCCTAAGCTGTTAGAGTTTATTATCACCTACCAGTAGTTGGATTCGTTTGTTCATGTTGTGTTTGAGAAGCTAGAGGCTGGTGGGGAGCCTCATTTCTTTATTGGGACATATGGAGAGTTGAGGTATGATTTGCGTCTATATGTGCCATAGCATGAGGAGGCCAGGCAGAGGTTGCTGGATAAAGCGCATCTGTTTAGGTACACTATTCACCCTAGGAGTACGAAGATGTACCAAGACCTGAAGCGGAACTTTTGGTGGTCTAGCATGAAGAGAGATGTTGCTGACCATGTGGCGAGGTGTACAACTAGACCTGTCAAATGGATCGTGTCGTGTATACTATACATATATGTTAAACCCAAACACGACCCATTTAATTATCGTGTACCTAATACTAAACCCAAACACGAATTGTCTGTTAGCGTGTATACACGACATGACCTGTTAAGTACACATTTAAGTGAATCATGTCGTTTTGACACGATAACAATTCGATTGACACGAGTACACATTTATTGCACGGTTACACGTTTAATACAAGATTACACGTATAGTATACGTTTAACATTTACACGTTTTGTACATGTAGAAATATCAAAGATAAATCAATAAATCATGAAACCAATCATTCAACAATATTTCACAAGTTCCATTATTCCATATGTTAATATCATAAGTCTACAACATATCATAAACATCCACTATTCAAAATAATAAAAGTTATAATTTATATACATGATTAGGTAACGTGTACTTTATCGTGTACTTATCAGGTTTTTTACCTTAGACACGAAAACGACCCGTTTAATAATCGTGTCTACCAGATAGACACGATAAGTACATGAGACATGATAAGGGTAAATCGAAATACAGTTATATCGTGTCGTGTTCATGTCGTGTCAGAAATTGACAGGTCTATGTACAACCTGCTAGCTGGTCAAGGCAGAGCACCAAAGACCTGGAGGGACTTTGCAGTCGTTAGATATTCCTATGTGGAAGTGGGAGCATATCTCAATGGACTTCGTGACTGGTTTGCCACACACTTAGAGGAAGAACGACACTGTGTGGGTGATCGTGGATCGGTTAACCAAGTCTGCTCACTTCCTAGCCATTCGGGTGAAGCTTCCGAGGCACCGCCTAGCAGAGTTGTATGTGTTCGAGGTGGTGAGGCGGCATGGTGTTCCTGTGTCCATCGTGTCAGACAGAGATATAAGGTTCACCTCAAGGTTCTGGAGAACTCTACAGGAGGTCTTTGGCACTGTGCTCAACTATAGTACAACATTTCACCATCAGTCGGATGGTCAGATAGAGAGGACTATCAGACGTTGGAAGATATGCTTAGAGCATGCACCTTAGACTTTCAAGGAAGTTGGGAGGACCATTTGTCATTGATTGAGTTCGCCTACAATAATAGTTATCACTCGAGCATCGAGATGACGTAGTACGAAGGTTTGTATGGTAGGTCATGCAGATTACCGATTTGCTGGAGCAAGGTGAGCGAGCGTTAGTTGATTGGTCCTGAGCTTGTGCAACTGTATGCAGATAGGGTTGATTTGATCCGTAGCAGGTTGTTAACTGCACAGAGTTGGCAGAAGAGCTACGCCGATAGGAGGCAGTGATTGCTAAAATTTCTGGTGGGAGATATGTATTCCTGAAGGTATTGCCGACCAAGGGTGTCATGAGGTTTGAGAAGCATGGCAAGCTAAGTCCTCACTACATTAGCCCGTACCAGATCACCCAGAGGATCAATGAGGTTGCTTATCGGTTGGATCTACTACCAGAGATGTCGTCTGTGCACAACGTGTTCCATGTCTCCATACTAAAGAAGTGCCTAGCTGACGCATCTCATGTGATTCTGGTTCAACCAAAAGGGCTATAGGAAGATTTGTCTTTTGTGGAGGATGTTGTTTAGATTGTTGACCGCAAAGAACAGGTGCTACGGAACAAGGTGATTCCGCTAGTTTTGGTGCAGTGGCGGCATCATGGAGTTGAGGAGGCCACGTGGGAACGTGAAGAAGCCATCCTAGCTCAATACTTGTATTTTTTCGCCTAGTGATTTCGAGGGCGAAATCTTCTTTTAAGGGGGGTTAGGATGTAACACCCGTTAAATTCATTTTGTAATTATTTACATTTTTAATAAATTTATTCTTAGACAGGTGTTACTGTTCTGAGGCCCGTTTGTGTGGATTTGTGCCTTTCGGCTTGGGCGTCATAGGCTAGCTTTTGTTTGCGTGTTACCGTGCATAGTTGGCACTATGCATGTGGGCCCAGGTGTGGGTCTGTGTGGGCCCATGTTGTGGGCCGTTTGTTGGTGGCTGAGGTGCGTAGGTGAGCACGTTCTCAGTTACTACGTGCGTAGGGCTTTATAAGTCACCCGCGCTGCACTCCTTCGTCGCTCATCACTCGTCTCCTTCTTCCTTCTTCTCCTCCTCATCGGGCGCACACCTCTCCTTCCCCACCTCCCTTTCCCTTCCTCATTACTCTTCTCCCTTCCCCACCCTTTTCTTTCCCCATCCGTCACCCCCGTTCTTCCTCCCCTGTTTCGTGCACCGGCGAGAGAAGGAGAGCGAAGTAAGAGAGGTGGAGGCATCGTGAGGCTTGACGTTGGCGTGGCGGGTGCTTTAGAGGTCGTGGAAGCTCCTATGGACGCCATGGTCGTCGGGGTTGGCGGGAGGTCGGCGTTGATCGTCGACGAGCGTTTTGTAGGTACGCACCTCCAACCCATGTATAACGAGCATGAAAATGGTAGAAATTGATAGGATTGTATGAAATTTAGGTAAATTTACATTCCTAGAATTTATTGTGTTTTATGAGAATTTATGGAGGTATTTATGGGTGTTTAATGTAGTGGTTGTGTTTTGGGTCGTTTTAACCCTTATGTTGTTGCAAATTTTTATCTTGATGCATGGTGAATGGATTTTGGTTTTGTCTGTTGGGTTTGGAGTAGACTTAAGGGTCTACATCTTATGTTTTATATGTGATTTTCGGTGTTAGTTTTGGGGGTTCGATCGTCGATCCCAGTTGGACGATTTAAAACAGTAGAGTTTGGGTTGTTTTATGTTTTCGCAGAAATCGACATACCGAACAATTTTGGTATGTCATTTTTCTGTTAGTTTGGTCCTCTAGTCGAAATTCGATCATCCAATTTTAGACTATCGATCAAATCAATGGATTTTGGTCAACCGAACCATCTTCGGTATACCATTTTGGCCAGAGTGTTGACTGTTGGCCTGATTCGGTCGATCGATCCAAATTGGTCTACTGAACTAGGGATTTTTGGCATACCGAACCTATTTTTGGCATGCCGAATCAGGGTCCAAATGCTTTCATAAAATGTAATTTTCCCTGGATTTCTCGGATTGGTTTGTATTGTCCCTTTGAGATGGGATTGTCGGCCATTAGTGGTGCTCCTTTGGGACACCTGATGTGCCGTTTTGCAAAGGTTTTGGGAGAATTTCTAAAGATACAAAATGGTTTTGAAAATGATTTCAAAAGAGATGAGTTGGCAGATTTAGAAAATAGTTTTCCTAGTTTTCTATGTGCGAGTCGAGACAGTGTAGGACCGTGTCGTCAGGACCAGCGAATATGACGACATTCTCGGGTGGTCGGGCGCAACTCCCTCGTTGAGGTCGGGAGTCGAGATACCTGAGGCTGAGAGGCATCGGGTCCTGGAGGTATGATTCCTTGACTGTTGTCTCAAGGCTAGGGTTGTGGTCCGCGGGTTGAAGTATTGTGTTGCATGACGATGAGATATGATACTCTTACTGTCGCTGTGAGCACTAAGGCTCGGGTGTGAAGGTATGACACTTCCTCCTGAGCATCGTGTGTGGAAGACACCGTGAGGAGGCGTACCCTGTGGTGGACAGTGTAGGTGGCACACGTGCCCTATAGTTGGTAGCGTCATGAGAGACAGGACATCTTTCCTAGGGAGGGGTTGGCTTTGTGAGGATTCTCCAAGTGGGAGAATCATGGGATGACGTGGTTCCTGCACAGGGTGGCACGTCGTGGCAGTGCAGACGCCGTTGGTTGCTCTTCGGTGGACTGCTTGTAGCTAGAGTTTGGTTGACTGGCGTCGGGCTTCCTGACTCACTTTGTGTGGTTTGGCCATTGAGGGCCTTTACTTTTGGTTTTGGTCTGGTAGAGCCCCGTTTGTGGTTTTGGCTTGGTTTGTGAGACTTGCAAGAAAATGGTTTGCGAAATGAATTTAAAAGAAAATTAATTATAATTTTGTTTTTCGTTGTTTTTTATGGGGTGTGTGTTGGATGACTTTTGTCACTCATGCGTTTTCCTCGTGTTTTTGGGTTGCAGGTGCAGGCATGTAGAAGGTTTAGCACAATGAATATAATCGGAGTCTCATAGTCGCACACATAGATTCTTGGTAGTTTGGTATTTTTTGTTTAGCTTTAATTTCCTGTAATTTAATTTATTTAAATTGTTACAGGAGATTTGGGGCGTTACAAAATAACATTGATTACGGAGGACTTCCTAGAGGACAGACAACTATTGCACCTCTCCCTTGATAACAAAACCAAATAGTCCAACCACTACTAGTGGTAAAAGATGCACGTCCTCTGCTCGACTAACATGAGGTCTCTAACCCCCTTAAAGGAATTCAAGGTATCTCTCTCTCATACCCTTGTCTTCTAGTAACCATACTAACCAATCCGACCGGTACTCACAGCAGACGTGCCTCGCTTTTGGTGACAAGACTCGTCTATTCTCATTCTTAGAACAATCCTCCAATCCTTGCCTTCCAACATCGAGTCTTGCCCAGAACACTACAACCAAACAAGGAAACAATAAACTAGATGCAAGCATCTAAATCACAGAGTTATTGATCAAACATCCTAAGGCTAGTACTCCTAGGTAACCTAATGCTCTGATACCACCTGTAATAACCAATCCCGAGCTGTTATCAATATCTAGCTACAATTTTTTTTTAATTTGCTTGCATCCAACCTGTAACTAAATCCAACATTAAACATCTTAAATCAAATTACTACTAACTAAATTAAATTAAACTCATCACTTACCCAAAATCTTTAATGTGTGGTCAACTGACTCTATCTTCACATGTACTACCAAACTTCTACTCCTATCCTGCACTTAAGGAAACACCAACAAAACACACATGAATGACCACTAAAAGGTCACTCAACATACAATCTACTAAACTTACATTACTTTGGCATCTCTCTTGGATGCCACACACAATCTCGAGTAATACTTTTTTGCGCTACAAGCAACACACTTAAGAAATCATATCTTTGAAAATTATCCTTTTCTTTTCTTTTCAAAATCATACTCTTAATTTTTCAAAACCATTTTCTGACTTTTCTTGCAAAATCTATGCATTCACTTTCAAAACCTGATACTCTACTTGAATTGGCCACTTTAGCCAAATTAAGTCACACCACTGGAGTGCGCCACACTAGTACCGAGCCTCTGCTTAGTCAAACCAATAAGTAAAACTCAAAATTGGCACAATCCCTTTTTCTTTTATAAATATTTTTTTTTTACTTTAAAATCTCATACTTTTCTCAAGCATCTTTCTTTTCTTTTGAAAACTCATGCTTTTGTGAAACACTTTTCTCTTTCTGGAAAATCTCGTGCTTTTTTAAAATACTTTTCTTTTTTTGGAAAATCTCATGCTTTCTCTGATGCATTTCTAGACTAGATTTCAACCCAAAACATAAATCTCAAATCTAGCTGAAACACAAATCTTGGCTGGAACTAATCCTAAAACTCTAGCCTCAACAAACTCTGGCCTCTAGGCCTCTTTGGTGTGTCGTGTTGACCGACGCTAAGCAACTGACACATTGCCACAAGCAATTCATCAAAGCACGACCAACGACGTCTACACTATCATGGTGAAAGTCTCCGTACAAAGCATACCACTGCCTCGACCAATAGGCCTCTCTGTACCCTGACCACACTGGTCTTTATCTCAATTAGCATGGGGATGCATCTCCTTTGTGTAGTAGGCATACCTGGTGACATAAAAGTAACTGGCCGTGACATTTACCACTAGGACATTGTAATTATATCACTACGACAATGTAATGACACTACTATGATAATGTAATAATACTACTATGACACATAATAGGGATATACCTATCGGAACAAAGTAGAGAGACATACCAGCCCAAAAGGTGTTCTTAATGAATGCAGACACTCAAATTTGACGCAACTGATACAATTTCACTAACCATTTAAAATTTCTTAATTCGTATTGTATCAATATTTGTTACCAAGCTTTCTCAAATTCTTCCACACTTAGGAAATCATAGACTACATTCTACATAGCCTTCTTTGCTACTTGTCTCTTATTGGAGTTTAATTTTCCAAACTTGGTAGAAAATTTGTTTTTTATGTGTCAGAGGCATAACCGATACTTCACTCGAGAGAAGACATATTTCATTGCTTGCATGATGGCTCCTAACTGATTTGTAATTATGACTTTGGGTTGAATATCATACATGCAGCTCAACTATTTCTTGAACAACCACATGTAGTGTGAAATTGTCTCTTTCAACAGAAGTGTACATTCAAGTAACAGAGAATGGTTGTGGTAGTTAAATCCATTGAAGGGGGCGAATGGCATATCCCACTTGTTTACCAAATATGTCGTGTCAAAAGACACCACATCACCAAAATACTTGTTTGCAAGTCTTGATCTTGCGTCTGCTCAGAAAACATTCTTTAGTCTACTTGTTTCGTCCAAATTTATCATGTAAAAGAAGTTCTAGCTCTTTTGTTGCATTTGGAGTAAGTAAGTGTGAATTGCTTCAGTATCACCCTCACCAAGTTGGAGAATTCACTTTATTTTGGCAGCATTCCTACAATCTTGTTCAATAAACGACATGTGTTCATGTCCACTGACTTTTATAACAAACGAAGTCATTGTTGGATGTAGGTGTTCCAACAAGGTCATTGTTCGCAAATACTTTCTTTTGTAACTATGTCGTCTTCTTTTTCAAACATAGTAATCCCATTAGTGACTTATTTAGTATTTTATGGTTATGCTTGTGATTTACGTACGTTACTTAGTATCAGTCATTATTGTGTAGGCGAACCATTATTTGAGTTTAACATTGTATCTTTGCTGAAAGTTTCGTTCCATACAGTAAATCGTAAGACTTCATTGGGTCTTTTCCTTCTTTGCAGCAAGCAAAGGTAGCTCTCTTGTATGGATTATTACTTGAACGAACTATCTTACAGGAATGTCGCATCTTCATACCAAATCCTATACTATTTTCATAAGCCGTGTAGTATTTTAGACTGTCACAGATTGATTTAAAATTCATCCCAATCGTAGGAGTCAATAGGGTTGTATCTTAAGGAAGACTGTCTAAATCAACAAAACGTACTTCATTGACCTCCACTTCATCATTAGAAATTTTCATATCAACGATATGATCGACATTGACCTCCATTTTCTTGCTTTCTCCATTACCATTTATGTCTTACTCATTACCATATCGATCCTAATTTCAGGTTCATAAAGATCGTTCTTTAATTTAATAATATTTTCTACTCTATTAGTTATATTTCTTTTGAGAATAACAACACAAAGAAACGCTATGATACCATAACAACACAATAATAATAGCCAAATGATAACAAGGAACATACAAACTCAACGAAAACCAATGATAACATAATAACATGACAACTACAACAAAACACTAGAAAACAAAGAAATAGCAAGAAAATAAGAAGACAACACGACAACTATAGCGAAATATCAGGAAACAAAGAGACAATAAAAAAACAAAAAGACAACATAACATCTATAGTGAAATACCAAGAAATAAAGAGACTACAAGAAAACAAGAAGAGACTTACAACATGAAAATAATAGCTTAATCCTGTTGCATCTTACAAATCAGAAGAAACTATATAAATATTAAATGAGTTCGTATTAAATGTAATTAACTTCAATCATTTTAAATAAAAATATAGATTCTATTATTTACAATAAATGAAACAAAAAGAATTTGTAATTAATTAAATCTTACAATAAATGAAACAATATGAGTTACAAAAAAGACTCTTTTGAGATAGTAGATAAAGAAATCAAAATGGTAGGATTTCGAAGAGAATTTTATTGAAAGAGAGGGTAAAAATAAATAATTTGGAAAGGAAAAAAAAGAAATAACGAAGGTAATTTAAATTTCCTTCTAAATTTCTATTGAAAAGAGAACGTAAGAACGCGAAGGTCGAACAAGGAAGCACGTAAGGGTCGAACAAGGAGTCGTACCGTGGGATTTGTGTACCATTTTCCTTTATGCAATTGGGAAACAAAATTAGGAAGCTCATTGACGTTGTCGACAGGTAATTTTTTAGCAGGTATCAAAAACTTACGTACGGGAGTTTAGGTTTTCATTTATTTGTGATGTAGACCTGCGGTCCCTTGTATCAAAACAATAAAAATAAAATAAAAATAAAAGTGAGTTTTCAACTGAAATACTGGGACAACTCATTCAAGTAAATGACTTCACTAGAAGGGAAAAAAAACCCGTTACGGATAAGCATAAGCTCCTTTCTTGTTCTGCTTGAGGACCTTGCCACCCTCACACGAGGCTTTTGCAGCGCAGAGTGGTTGGTGGGGTCGTCACTGTTCACAGCGAAAAGGACAAACGTAATAGGCCGTGGCATTTTCCCAATCGGCCACGGCAACCAACTAGTTCACATTCACTGGAGTAGTAGTGGTATTGAATCGGCGAAGGTGTTGGAACGAAGATGGTGGTGATCTCCGCTGGGATGGGCGCCACCAAGCTCGACTCCGGGTGGCTCGCTGCCAGATCCACCGAGGTCGCCCACACCGGCGTCCAGCTCACCACCACCCACCCGCCGTTGCTCGGAGGCCCCTGGGTGGAGGCTGCTGTTCCCGGAACGTAAGATAATCCATCCCATCTGGGCTTTGTTGCTCTTCCTCCTCTTCCTTCCAGCATTGTGAATTAATCTGTAGAAAGCAAATGAGTGTGCTAATGTGATTCCATCATGCTTGGAAAATGGGAGTTTTCTAATGTTTTAATGGTGGTCTGTTTTGTGTCCACTTCACTTGTAGTTAGTTACTTCAGCAGCCTATTCGATGATGAAGTTGCCTAATTTGAATAAAGGGGTGCAACTATGTGACTGTCCCATGTCAATGCCTGTGAGATATTCTGCATGATAATTTTTGTAGATAATGAATGAAGAGAGGAACTTGAGAGTAACATCAGAAGGACATCCAAGACCCACTGTCCAGAATCACCATACAACCCCTCTCCACTAGGGAACTGAACACCACCAACACGCCGCTGTTCCTAGTTTTCTTGATTACCAATTTCCACAACCCTCCTTCAAGTCAATACAGTTGTTATACCGATAGCAAGCTGAAGTTGTAGGGTTGTTTATGCTCTTAAATGCGGAAGTGATGTAGACAAGGAGCGAACATGAGAGAAGTTACAAATGCTGCATGAACCAAGCCAATCATAAAGACTAAATCTAGGTTATCATGCTTGATAGAGTTGAATCCTGGAGATTGATATTGTGTTTTATTCATTAGACTGCAGACACTGGGTTTGGGGCATTCTTGCTGTTTGCATATCATTTTTCTGTTTCCCATGAGCATAAGCCATGGACTTGCTGTCCATCTTTCTGGAAGTCATTCATGAACTTGTTTATATGTTTTGACTATGTTCTTGTTTTTATGTTTTGTTTTTTATGTTCTAGTAGCAGAACCTGAAGATTTTGGTCTAACTATATGTTGTTTACCAGAGAGATATGGGAGGTTATTTGTTTATATTCTTTTGATTGGTACTTCAAGAGCTTTGCTTAAGAGTGAGGTGCAATCTTATGAGTTTATTGGAATATTATGTTGAACTTGAAATTGCATTATGCTGCATTATGATATTACTGATATTCTAGGTGTTATCCAATCAAAATTCACTGATATCGGTTATTCTTTTTTATTTCCAGTGTTTTGGGAACCTTGCTAAAGAACAAGTTGATCCCAGATCCCTTTTACGGGTTAGGGAATGAGATGATAATAGATATTGCTGATTCTGGAAGGGAATATTACACATTTTGGTTTTTTACAACCTTCCAGTCCAAGCTGGTATGGGATCCCACTGCATGGTGCTTTATTTTATTTTCTGTAAAGGATACAGCTGCTGCTAAGTTTTACTTAAATTGTATGTGTTAGACAGATTGTAATGTTATATGGGTTAGTTTGTAATAAGGTAATTGGATATCCATTTATATCCAACGTTATATATATGTAACCCGTTGATCAATAATAGAGATATCTATTATTTTTCTTCCACTTTACATGGTAGCAGAGCCCAGGAAAAACACCTAGGACTTCTTCTACCACCGACCATCACCCTATCTCCCTTTGTCGGCATCGACCAGGCCATTAAGCCCTCTTTCCGCTGGCGTTCAAGGCTTCCAGCCCCTCCTCCACTCCTTACGCTGGCGTCCAGGCCTTTAAGCCTCTCCTGCGGCATTGTCTAGGGCCTTGGGCCCTGCCTTTGTTGCAGACCAGGGCTTCCAGCCCTTCCTTCGCCACTGTCCAGGGCTTCCAGCCCTTTTTCCGCCATTGGCCAGGCCTTCGAGCCTCTCCAGTGGCCCCTCTAGGGCCACTTTCTACTCCAGCAGTTGTTGGACATCACACAACTGATATCATTCGTCTTATTGGAAACTGCAGTAGGCACTTCCTTAGATATCTGTTTCTTCCTTTGATTATAAGTCTTGTGAGTTAGGTAAGCATTATCATGTTATCTTTTATAATTTTCGTCTTATTTGCAGTCAGAATCTTTTTGAATTAATTCATTATGATATATATGGTCTTGCTAGAACACCTTCTGTGTTTGGTTATAGATAGCATATTATGTTTATTGATTATTTTTTTTGTGTTTCATGGGTCTATTTATTGAAAGATAGAGTCAGTGTTCTTGATACTGTTAAATTTTTTTTGTTGAAATAATGAATCAATATTCTGTTACTCTTAAAGTTTTTCACATTGACAATGTCTTGGAATTTACTCAAATGAATCTTCAAAGTTATTGTAAATCTCTAGGTGTTATACATTAAACTTCTTGTCTACATATATCTCAGCAAAATAGTGTTGCTCAGGGTAAACATTAATATATCTCTGATGTAGCTCGTTCCATTATGTTTGAAATACATGTTCTCAAGTATTTGCGATAGTTTGACGTAATCCTCACTATCTTCTATCTCATTAACCGTATGTCGTTTACCCAACGTGGGGAAGATTCCATTACGACGACTATGTCCTGAACTAGAGATTTTTATTCTTATTTTATGGGTATTTGGTTGTATTGTCATTGTTCAGGATTTGACTTCAAATCTAGATAAATTAGCTTCACGGTCTATTTAATGTATGTTTGTCGGATACTCTCGTACTCAGTGAGGGTATAGGTGTTTTATTTCTTTTACTAGGAAGTATATTATGTCTACCGATGTTACATTCTTTGAGACTTAGCGTTTCTATGATAATGTTAACTCTTTGTTTGGGGGTATTCCTTTACTCTCCCTTGTGGAGTCTTGTGATATTGATGCTACTAACACTACTACTATGAAAAAAAAGACATCTTGTCTTTTGCAGGTATATCATCAACGCCAACGACCTCCTCCAATCATTCATTCTTCCATGTCTGTAGATCTATTACTTATAGACCTTAATATGCTAATTGTCATCATATTTCACATGTCACTACTTTCTATCATATTTCAAATTTTGTTACGTATGATAGACTTCATACTGTTTCTTGTGCCTTTGCATTGTCCATCTCTTTTAAGTTACTTCCCAGGAATTATCAAAAGGTTATTTTACTACTGCAGTTGAAAACAACTATGGATGAGAAGATACAGGCACTAATGTCTTGTGGTACATAGGATTTTGTTTCTAGACCAGTAGGAGCTAATATAGTCACTTGCAATTGGGTGTTTATTGTTAAGTACAAGTCTGATGGCATGATGGATAGGCTTAAGGCATGTCTAGTAGCACGTGGGTTTATACAGGAGTATAGTGTTGATTATGTTGAGACCTTTTCTTCAATAGTGTAATTGAATTATATAAGGATCATCCTCTTTATAGCAATAAACTAATCCTTGGAGCTTAGTTGGTTGGACATGAAGAATGTTTTCCTGTATGGTGATCTTACAGAGCAGGTATATATAGAGTAATCTCTTGGATATGTTGCTCAGGAGGAGTGTCAGGTTTGTCTACTCAGTAAAGTAATTTATGGCCTCAAGTAGAGTCCATGACTTGAGAAGTTCAGTAGTATTGTTATTGCTAGTGGTTTTCGGCATTATGCTTTGATCACTCTATTTTCTATAGACGGACGGATAATGACTGTGTGATATTTGCTGTATATATGGATGATATTCTGTTGACTGTTAGTGATATTATAGCCATTCAAAAGACAAAAGACTACTTGCAGACACATTTTGTCACGAAAGACATGAATAGACCTAAGTACTTTTTGGGTATTAAGTTTGCTTACACTAATGACAGGATGGAGTTGTCCCAAAGGAAATATGCATTGGACCCCTTACAGGTGATAGATCTTTTAGGATGCAAATTAGCGACCACTCTATTTGATGAGAGTCTAAATTTTTGGGATAGTTTGTCACCTCTTTTTGAAGATATTGGTAGATATAGGCTACTGATTGGGAAGATGATTTACCTTACTATCACATGTCCAGATATTGCATACATTATTGGTGTACTTAGTCAATTTATGCATGAACCAATGATATTACATTGACAGGGAGCCTTAGGAGTGCCATCTTACATTAAGAAGGTTCTTGGTAAAGAATTGGTTTATAGAAAGAATGGCCACTTGCACATTAAGGCATACTCAGACTCTAGCTATGTAGGAGATAGAGGAGATCAGAAGTTCACTTTTGGATATGGTTCATATGTTGAAGGAAATTGTCACATGACACAGTAAGAAGTAGAATGTTGTCTTTGGATTTAGTGTTGAATCCGAATATCGATCTATGACATAGATTATTTGTAAAATGATGTGGTTTCACTTTCTCTTGATAGATTTAGATTTCTCAATTGATGTGTTCATGTCAATGTATTGTGACCATCAGGTTGCTATTTACATTGCTAACAATCCATTGTTTTATGAGTATACCAAGTATAAAAGTGGATTGTCATTATGTTCGAGACATGGTGATGTAAGGGATTATCTCTATTCCTTATAGACAGTCTTTTTGTCAGTTTGCAGATATTTTCACTAAAGGATTAAGTACTAGACTTTATGATTTTTTGTGTACCAAGCTAATATGATAGATATATATGTTTCAACTTGAGGGTGAGTGTTAGACTTATTGTAGTGTTATATGTGTTAGTCTGTGATAAGATAATTAGATATTCATTTATATCCAGTTTTATATATATGTAACCTGTTGTTCAATAATTGAGATATCCATTATTTCTCTTCGACTTTACAGTACGCATAAGCTTAATGAAAGTTTGACCTTGTTTAAATAATTTCTGTCTTTATAACACTGTTTCTACCACATTTATACTTGGTTTGGAACATAGCAATTGATATAAATTTAAAAACTGCATCAGGTGAAAAAAAATCACTACTACTCAAAATATGACAAACTAAGTTTTGTTTTTTTAATCCCTTATTGTTCAGATTTGTCAATTCACAAATAGTCAGAGTTTTGATTTCGTATTAAGAAGTTGGGAAGATAAACAATTAAAGAATACTATGGTCTACCTTCAACTTTGTAACAAACAATATTTAACTTATGTCATTGAGAATTAAATTGATATATTTATGGCCTATTCTGTTATTATTATCATCCTGGTTTGCATGAGTTGGAGAAAGCGTGATCTTTGGAAAGAAGGTAAAGGAACAATACTGCTAACTAGAATCCAAATATTCAAATAGTAACTAATAGTATTGAAACAAACAATTCTAAATTGCGAAGCACAGGTTTATGCTAATATTGCTGAATTTGGTGGTTATTGCTGTTAGTGACAACTACAGCTGCTTCTGCTGGCAGTGCTAGTGACAGCTGCTACCTGTGACAGCGACCATTGCTGTATAGTGTGGACATTGCCTACAGTGACCGCTACAGGTTGTGGCAGTGGTGACTGTTGTTGCATCTGCTGGTGGCAATGATGATTGTCCTGTTGGTGCTGCTGTTGCAATGGTGTTGGCTGTTAAACAGATAGCTAGTGGTGGTGGTGGTGGTGTTGACTACAGCGGGTACTGGCATCAAAAGCAATAGAAGATAGAGAACTAATTAAAAATCAAACATGGAACTTCATCCAAGGGCTTCCCTCTAAAATGGATGATGTTGCCAACTAGGGTTTAGGCTTTGCTCTTGATACCATATGAGGTTAGTGCTAATCCTAAACTATTATTCTCCAAAAAGCTGAAAATAGTAATGAGGTTACAATGGGCCTTATAAGTGAGAGACTAATAAATGGAAATTGTAAAATAACCATTGTACACTATCATGGACTTGTTGAATTATCATTTGTCAAATTCTGCGAAGTGCAAAACAATCAAAGTTTCCAAATTATTGTACACCATCATGGATCCAAAGATCTTTGCTTTAGCCACTAACCAAAACTAAAATGGAAATGAAAGGAAAAGTGCTATTGGTTATTTGTCAATCAAGACAAAAGAAATCACACCTAATAATCATTTCCAAAATAATGCACAAGGACATGGTACTTCCCTGCTAGCTGACTATATAGTTTCTCCATCTTTATGCCAAAGTAAAACTATTGATAGCTGCTATTGAAGAATGCAAGTTGAGCTTGGGCATAAAACTTGACTATGTTTTCTAGACAGGGAATCAATATCTGGATCTCAAATTCCGTGCTATTAACTACTCAGCGGAGGTCTACATCAATGGGCATAAAAAAATCCTTCCTGAAGGAATGTTTCGAAGACATTCTCTTGATGTAACTGATATTCTGCATCCTGATGGGAAAAATTTGCTTGCCGTTCTTGTTCATCCTCCTAATCATCCTGGAAGGATTCCTCCCGAAGGAGGCCAAGGTGGGGATCATGAGGTATGCATTATTCTCTTCAGAATTCTTGAGTTTTGGACTTTATTTTGATTGTTGATGACCACTCAAACTCCAGAGAAGAAGCAAGCTTCAATGCTCCCCAAGACAACAGAGCTATCATTATGGGAAGGGTTGAGTTCCCCAAGAACAATATTAGTAATATTCTTTGTTTAAGAGAAGTGAAGCTGTATGTACACAAAATGGATCCCTTATGCCTGGAGAAAATGGATTTAATCATTTCTTCTGATTTTATACTACAGAAATTTCAACTTATATTTATCATTGTTTTAGAAAACAAAAAATGGCCTCTATATGGATTGAGTTTCTAAATGTTTTTTTGTTCTTGGAAAAAACGTTGAAAAATGTATGACATGCATACAACCTACAACATGCATCAAATTACTTAAATATATGAAACTACCATTCAAATGCAAGTGATTCAATTCAAGAAACATAATTTGAATATGTGTAATTATCATTCAACCATGAGTGTGCAATTAACATTCAACCATAAGTAATTTAATTAAAAAACTAAAATAAATAATTAAATAAGTGACAAGCATAAGCAAACAATCAAGTATCTAGTTAATCAAATTATGTCAGTGACACAACTAAACATCATAATATAAAAGAATAGCCATTTTTACTAAAAAAGATGTCATGTTTTACTCAAAAAAGGGTAATTTAAACAGACCAGAACTGTTTAAACCCATTTAAACAGCCATGTAAAGTCTCCTGTTTAAAAGCTTTGATTTGGTGTGGCCAGACCATGGTGCGGCTGCACCATATACAGGAAGAGGGGGGGGAGGCGGGGTGGGTGTGCTTGCGTTTGGCAGGTGCAGCTGTGAGAGGACCATAGTGTGGCCTGGCTGTACTTGATAATTTTGTATTTGTTTAAAGCATAGTTATTTAGGTGCCCGTCTAGGCACTAAGGCACCATCAGCCTGTTGGGCACCAAGGCGCCATCAACCTGCTGTAAATGCATGGCTTTTTATTGATTTAACCAGATTTTTTGTCGGATCTAGGTTTAATAAGGACAAATCAAGGATCTGTATTTAAATGTTAATGTGTGTGTGTCTTTTATAATGATCGTTCAATGTTAACTTTTACTTTTATAGTCTTAATCTCATTACATTTTATCATTATCTTGCAACTTTTTTAATATTCCAATGTTATTTAGTCATTTCAGTGTTTGATTGGGTTTAGAATGGATATAGTAATGCATAATTGTATATAACTATATATAGTAGCAAGGGAAAAATCAGGAATGTATATTTTTTCTTTATTTTTTAATGGCTCCTAGGCACCCCAACTTGAAACTTGGGTACCTTGGTGCCGTAATAACCTTGGTTTAAAGATTGTATTAAGTCCAAAACAAAAGAACAGTTAAACAGCCTTTTTTTTTGCTTTTTGCAACAATGATAATTATTAGAGGTGTTATTTAGGTTATTTAAAGTAGATGGATCCTTATATGGATCTTTGTGTTATCTATTTATGAGATTTCTTATAAGACAAGTATTTGTTCTTCTATATAGAAGAGATTGTATTCTTTTTGTTACAATAATAACATAATCCTCATTGTATCAAGAGTTTAACCTTAATTTTCTCCACCATCAGCCCCCCACCATCGTCAATCATCACCCTTTTATTTTTCCATCGACCACCTACACCATCGTCAATCTCTGGGCCATCCGTCGGCCCCTCCTCCCTCTTTGCCCACTTTCAATGGCCCCTTCCTTAGCTTTGAAGCCATTTGACGACGGTTTCAGCCCCTTTTAGTGGCAGTTGCAGCCCTATTGTTGGTCGGGAGATGTTAGGTTGCTACGTGTTGTTGTGGGGTTATTGTGTACCTTAACTGTGGTTGTTTGGACATTGTTTGGTTTGTTTATGTGTTGATTGTGGGTATTTGTGCTTGTTCCAGCGTTTACTTGTGTGTCTAGTCGTTGTTGGCATAAACAATGGCCTCCTTTTTCTCCTTCGGTGATATGTGGCTTTGTAATTTGAGCGATATAATAATAAAGTTGAATAGATAGAATTATCTCTTATGGGCGAAGACATTTACAGTATTTTTAGGAGCCTATCGCAAAGTAAAATACATTATTGATGACCCTTCCTCTCTAAAGGATTGTACTTATAATGACTAGCTTGCTACAAACTATAGGGTTACTTCTTGGTTGGCTAATAGTATGGAATCAAGCATCATTTTTGATGTGATGCTTTTAACTCCTGCCAAAAAAGATTGAAGACACCTTAAAGGAATTTTATGGTCATGAGAAGAACATTTCTAGGGTTTTTGAGATATACAAGAAATTCTTCTCCCTACAGTAGGGAGATCTGACTATTCAGGAGTACTACATCTCTCTCCATGCTCTTATAGACAAGTTGGATGCCCATCAGCCTATTGTCATTAATGCGAAGACCCTTAAGGAGTACCAGAATGGTTTGGTGGTGGCCAAGTTCCTTTTTGAACTATGTCCAAATGTCACGGTTGGACTTTGTCCTGATGTCATGGCTCAAATTAACGGTAATGTTCTTGGTGCAGACATCTACTTTTGCTCGGACTTTACGTATTTCCATTAACATTTCATTTACTCCCTTGGATCATTTTGCTATGGTGACATTAGCTTGTAGTCATGACCATAGCCATGGGAGACATCACAATTCAGGGGGAGGACATCGTACTCGGAAGTGTGACTACTGTGGCTGCACTAACTATACATTTGATCGATGTTGGGATAAATTTGGTAGGTCAGAGTGGGTTGAATGTGATGATAGATAATGCAGTGGGTGAGTCAGATACTATAAATTATGCTACTATTTCAGTCTTATAGGCTGCATACGAGAAGTTCCTCTAGTACCAAGTTGCTTAGTGTATTGTTATTACTTCACATGCTGCAATGTTAGGTATTGGTGCGTATGTAGTTTCTAAGGATAGTTCTTGGATTATAGACTTTAAAGTATTCACTCACATATCAAGTGTTTGTGACATTTTTAGTTTCCTTAAACAATTGTCAAATATTTCTTCTGTGTTTATTATTGATTGTAAGTCATGTCAAGTTACTGGTAAAGGAGTTATTCATGCTTCATAAACCTTTAACTTGATAAACTTGATAAAGTCTTTTATGTTTCATACTTTCTTGTAAACTTGTTTTCTATTAATGTCATTACCAAAGCTTTATTCTGCTATGTAACCTTATTCTTATATCATTGTACCTTTCAAGACCTAAGGACGAGGAAGAGGATTGGTTTGGATTATGAGTGTGGTAGTGGCCTTTACATCTTGGTGCATGATGAGATTCCCAAGGGACTTGTGTCTTCCGTCTCTTTGCAGGAGTCTTCTCTTTTATGGCATTATTGGTTGGATCATCCATCTCTTCAAAAACATAAGTTTTGTCATGATTGTCTATCGAATCTTTAGGATATGAGATGTGTTAGCTAAGTAAGCATTATCATGCTGCTTATCATCATCTGTTAAGTATTGTTAGTGAGCACCTTTTTGAGCTATTCTAGTATGATATTTGAGGTCTAGTTTGTGTCCCATCCGTGTTAGCTTTTAGGTATTATATAGTATTTATGGATGATTACTCTTGTGTATCTTGGATGTATTTGTTGAAAGACTTTGACTCATGTACCTATGTACATGAAGTAATCAAAAAGCTTTTCAATGAAATAAAATTTAGTTTTTAACCTTTCCAAAACTTTTTTGTATTGATAATGCTTTTGAATTTTTTTTAAGTGAGATAGTTGAATTTTGTTCTTCCTTGGAGATTCTTCACCAAACAATGTGTCCTTATATATCTCAATAGAATAGTGTGGCTGAAAGAAAACTTTGTCATATTCTTAATGTCACTTGTACCGTTATGCTAAAGATGCCTGTTCTGAAGTATCTTTGGTCAGATGTTATTTTCATTGCTTCTTATCTTATTAATATTAATAGGATGTCTTCTTTTGTTTTGTTTGGTGATTTTCCTTTTCATCAGCTATGTCTCAATGATACTTTATTCCACCTTCCTTCACATGTCTTTGGTTGTGTTTGTTATGTCTCGGATTTCTCACTCGGACTTAACAAACTATCTTCTCATTCTATCAAGTGTGTGTTTGTGGGATATTCTAAAACTTAGAAGAAATATCGCTGTTACAATCTTACGACTTGATGATATCTTTTGTTAGTTAATGTTACCTTATTTGAGTTTACACCATTTTTTTCTTACTTTTCTCCTATACATCTACTAATAGATAATGTTAGGATTGTTGGTATTGTCTCTACTCCTGCTCCTACTACTACCGTTGACTGTTCTTTATAGGTTTACTCTCATCGCCCCAAGGAGGACAGACCAATAGTATTGCTTGTACCTTTCTTATATTTGTTAAACGATCCTTCTCCTATTGATCTTGACCTGCCTATTGTTCTTTGTCGTGGCTAACGATCCTGCATTATATATCTAATTTCTAATTTTGTTTCCTATGATCGGCTTAACTCTTCCTTTCGCTAGTTTACCCTTTCCATTTTTTTTGAGTTTATTTCCAAGAACTACAAGGAGGCTATTCTTTTTCTACATTGGAAAGCTATTGTGGATGAAGAAATGCACATACTTATATGCTGTGGTACATAGACTTTGGTTCTTTAACCTACTGATGGTTCAATTGTTGTTGTAGATAGATTTATACCACAAAATATAAACCAAACGGATCTGTTGTTACTTGTGGGTTTACTTATATCTTTAGTGTAGACTATGTTGAGATTTTTTTCTTTGTGGTTAAATTGAGTTTTATTTGTATTTTATTGTCCCTTGTCATCAATAAGTCGTGGGTTCTTTATTAGTTGAATGTCAGAAATGTTTTTCTCTATGGTAATCTACGTGAGACAGTTCTTATGAAACAACTTTTGGAGTATGTTGTTTAGGGAGAGAATAGGTTTGTTATATTAGAAAAGTTATCTATGGTGTTAAACAAAGTTCAAGAGTATAGTTTGAAAAATTAAGCAATATTGTTGTGAAAGTAGGGTTCAAGAGGTGTATTATTGACCATTCTATCTTCATTAGGACGTGTGTTAGTGGTAGCTTATTCTAGCTGTATATGTTGATGATATTCTCTTGATTGGGAGTGACACAATAGGGATTGTAGAGACCAAGAAGTATTTGAGAAAGCATTTTGTTACAAAAGATATAGAACGTCTCAAGTATTTCTTTAAAGTAGAGTTTTCTTATGCCAAAATAAAATGGTGCCATTATAGAGGAAATATGTTCTTAACTTGTTTCAGAAAACTAAATTTTTGGGATGTAAGCCAAACTCCAAATTTTTAGGATAGTTCCTTAGAGTTTTCTGGTGATATTAGATAATATCTAAGACTGATTGGAAAGCTGATCTATCTTACAGTTACATGTCTTGATATCTCATATGCTGTAGAATTACGTAGTTCATGTATGAATTTCGAATGGTTCATTAGAGAGGTGTCCTTTGTGTATTAACTTACATCAAAGGAGTACTAGGAAAGAGATTGATATACAAGAAGCATGGACATCTACAGGTTGAAGTTTTTTTGGACTCCAATTATGCAGGTAACAGAGAGGATAGGAAGTCTATATCTTGTTATTGTACCTATGTGAGAGAAAATTTAGTTACATGGAGAAGTAAAAAGTAATGCATAAATTTATGACACAAACTACTTATGACATGGTTTAACTCAGTTCATTGTTGATAGAACTTGAGTTCATAGTCTAGTCTCTTATGCTAATGCATTGTGACAATCAAGTTGTAATATTCATTGTCAATAATCTTGTATTCTATGAAAAAACAAAGTACATTGAAGTTGACTATCACTATGTACGAATTTTAGCGATGAAAAGAATAATTTCTACTTCCTATACACCATCATATGATAAGCTAGTTGACATCTTCACAAAGGATATGGTAATAAATGTTTTCAAGTTTCTTCGTAACAAGTTGGATTTGTTTAATATATATGTTCTAACTTGAGGAGTATTAGAAGTGTTATTTAGGTTATTTAGAGTAAATGAATTCTTATATGGATCTTTATGTTATCTGTTTATGAGGTTTCTTATAGGACAAGTATGTGTTCCATGCATAGGAGATTGTACTTTCTTTGTTAGAATAATAATATAATTCTCTTTCTCTGTAACAGTAATTATATTACCAATCCATGAGGATGATGCTAGTGTGTGGGGCGATTAATTTTGTGGTTAGTGATGTGACCAATGCTGATGAAAATTATGTGACTTCTAAAGAGCCTTTCTACCTTTGTTGGCATTTTGTTGCTTAACCAAACAAAAAGTATAGGAGAAATACCAGTTCTATCAAGGCATGATTGCTTCAGATGGTCCAAATGTAGTTCATTATCATGTTGGTTGGGTAAGCCATGCTGACTCCCATCATAAAGGTAGTATGTGCACCGAAGCCCTGAATGCAGAGCCTCAATTTTATATTCTTGAACTTAAACAATTTGATAAATTAAATATGGTAAGCAGTCTTTGCCAAAATATATCATATAGCAGCAAATGACAAAATATATCATATAATATTGGTATCAGATATCATAAAATTGTTTAGGGATTGTTGTGAATTTTTTTAGGAGCCAAACTTCTTCAAGTTGGCAACCAGGTCATGCACTCATGCTTCAGTCAAGAGTTAAGGAGTAGTTATGATTCTGTTTTGGTGGGGCTACCAATTTACCATACTGTCTTTCCATTAAGCAGCAAATGACAAAATAAATCATATAATAATGGTATCAGTTATAGTAAAATTGTTTCAGGGTTATTGTGAAATTGCTGTAGGAATCAAACTTCATCGAGTTGGAAAGCATTCATGTTTTGCACTCAAGAGTTAAGGACTATGTACGATACTGTTTGGAAGGGCTGACTTGGACCTTGGTTTTTGTTGTACAACATGAAAGTTTTCATTGCGTGTCCCATGCTTTGATACTTTGAACCTTACTCAAATCATTATTGACTTAGGTAGTGTTGTAAAATTCTTTTTCAT